>CAKOAT010675154.1:76857-168576 GCA_932364175.1 Eruca vesicaria subsp. sativa | reverse complement strand
TCATTCAAACCTTTTTTCCTATCTTTTTCCGTTTTTCGTTATCAAGCTGCGACTCGACTAGATCTAGGGTTTTATGTTTGTAACTCGCTGATGGCCCCTGCGGCCAAAGCCTTTGTAATTCCTTGTAATGATCGCAACGCTCTTACGCGAATCGGAAATAAGATCGACTTTCTTTATAAATTCGTTTTATTATGTTTTTTCATATTTTTCCGCATTTATTTGGTTACTTGTCGTTGGCTTTCGCAGAGATCCGGTTCCTCTGGAAAATTAGGGTTTTCCTAAGTTTCCTTATTTAACGGAAATCGACAAGTGTGAATTTCGGTTCCCACAAATTTCAGAGCTCTCATCTGAGACTTTTACAACTTTTCTAGACTAAGAATTTTCCGCACTTAGAAACCTAGGTTTTTTTCTCAACAAGTTCGGTTTCTATGACTGGCCCTCAATTACTAGACGAACTCGCCTAGGCGGTTCGATCTCTGGTCCAGCTCTATCAACTGAACTACGTTCGACTTGATCCTCGAAATGGGTACGTAGACAGCCTTTCATAAGGTTCAGTCCAAAATCAATCAGATCCTTTTTCTTATCTTTTTCGTATTTTGTTATCGAGCTGCGACTCGATTAAGTTTAAGGTTTTTATGTTGATAACTCGATGACGGCCCTGCGGCCAAAGCCTTTGTAAACCCTTGTAATGATCGCAACGCTCGTACGCGAAATCGAAATAAAATCTACTTTTTCTTTAAATTCGTTTTATTATGTTTTTCGTATTGTCCCGCATTTATTTGGTTACTTGTCGTTGGCTTTCGTAGAGATACGGTTCCTCTGGAAAATTAGGGTTTTCCTAAGTTTCCTTATTTAACGGAAATCGACAAGTGTGAATTTCGGTTCCCACAGTTTAAAGTGCTAACGAAAAAAAGTTTAAGCTTTAAAATGATAGTAGGTATCACTTTCAAGATTTTTTATGCGATTTACCTATATTAAAATAAGTTCTAATAGCTCAGTCACGTCATAATTTGAAAAAAAAAATACTTCTTATTTCTTCCGTAGATCACACTTTGTGACTGCTAAAAAGGAAACATATTTTGTGAAAGTATTGAATCAAATGATAAAGAGAGAACTTGCTCAATATTAAAAAAAATGGAAATTAAGCATATGACATTGATTTTGACATATTTAATAAACTAACATTGAAGTTTAGTCGGTTATACTTTCTTCACTTGCAGGTACCTGGTGAAGAAGAAAATAGTTGATTTTTTAGAGAAAAAAAATCAGCTACGTCACTTATATAATAACCACAAAATTTCTACACGTTTTATTCCATATAACCAAAATAGTATATTATACCAACTCTATCTCAATTTTTAAATCTAAAAATTAAACCTTATCTCAACCCACCCTAACCCCTAATACTAAATTATAAATCCTTATCACTAAACCAAAATATAGACCAATAAACCTAAATATAAAGGAACAAATATATAGGATAATATATATTAGTGAATAAATAGAATATTTTTTATTAATTGTCAGATGGAACAATACAAGTAACGGAGCAACGAGGGTGAGTTAGTGAAACCCCACCCAGATGATAACAGTAAACCCTAACCCGGAAATGTCAACCTACATCTGAGATATAAACAGTTTCCTCTGTTTTCAAATAATGACATTTACCAAATTATTACATTTAAAAAAAAAATAGTATAGAAATATGTACCAAATAGTATGATAATCTTACATAAATAACTACAGTAAAGAATATATACTATGTTATTTCGTTCACTGAATATTGTATAGATGGCGGGTTTATCTTCTTCGTTTCTTTTTTGTTTTCAAACGTGCTGATATACTTTCACTTTGTTCACCGTCGTTATTCTTCACCACTATATAAAAATCATCTTTGTCTCCTTTCGTTTTTCCAACACAACGACGCTTATACGGTCCATCGCCGTTATTCTTCACTATTGGATCACTGAAACAAAAACAAAAATAGAGTAAAAAACAGAAACATAAAAAGACTATAAAATAGAAACAAAACACAATATAAAAATAAAAACAGAAATCATAGTATAGAAATAAAAACAAAAACAGAGTAAAAAGCATATGTCACTTCATTCTCTACGATGTCATCTTCTCTTCCAAATTCAATTTCATAGGCATAGAATTTTTTGTTTCTTCCTTGTTTTGAGATAAAGCGATGTGTGTTTGTACATATGAAGAAGAAACAAAGGTTTGATGAAAAGAGGAAGAAGAAGAAGAGAGATGTGTATCAATAGTAACCACAATTTATTATGTTATTTATTTAATATTTATTTTAATAAACAATTTTCAGCAGGTCACATAAGTCAACAATATGATTATTTTTTATATTGTGGAACTGGTATATTGGTGATATAGGCTTTTAGCTACAGACTGAATTAACATTTATTTGATAGCTATACAATACAATTTCCTAATGATAAATATATCAAATCAAACGATGAACTGTCTAATAACCAAAGAGCGTTCATACCAGAACGTAATTACGACAAGCATCAACCTCTTTATTCCGAAGGAATGAAATTAGATTAGTCTTGTTTTTATTTCAGCAATTTTACATTTCAGCCACTGTCACATCTCAAGGATATAAAATGCATGGGATAAACGCCAAGATATTCTTTCTTTTCAAAACAATTCATTGAATTCTTGTACTTTAACCGAGGCTTCTAATTCAGGTGGTAAAGAGCTTACGGCTGTGAGTTCCGTCACCTAAATTCGAAATCCGGCCACTAGAAATTTAACATGCGGATCTTTTAGCGTCCGAAACTGAAAACTGTTATAGGTGAGCCACATGGTGACGTCCTGGCATCGTCCTTGCTCACTTCGATCTCTAGTCTGAATCACTTTGATGGGGTCAGGATACTCGGTTAGAAAAAAAAGATATTCTTGTACTTTTAAGAAGTGAAAGAACCATATTAAACAAGTTTGTTATTTTTCTTTTTTTTTCTTTTTGAAAAAGAAAGATACAAATTTGTTATTTCATATATACAAGTCTTGCGACTCCAGATCAAACATGTTCAAAGTTTTTCTTTCTTTTGAAAATAGTTCATTGAATTTTTGTACTTTTAATAAGTGAGAGAACCATATGATACAAACTTGTAATTTTTTCTTGAAAAAGAAAAATACAAATTTGTTGTTTCATATATACAACAAGTCTTGAGACTCCAGAGCAAACCTGTTCAAAGTTTTTCATTTTGCATGCATCATCAATCTTCTTATTAAAAAAAATTCCTTCAATTCCGTACAAGTTAAAAATTAACCAAACTTTAGCATACAACTTTTCAAAACCATTTAGGAAGTTAATGACTAATGAGGTTATAGTCTTTTGAAGCTGTTCTAAGGCATTGAAAATGAAAACAAAGAAACCTTAAATCTAGGTGTTCAAAAAAGTGTTGAAAAAAACCTTAAGTCTCTCTTGAAGTTTCTAACCTCATCAAATGAAAGTTGGTTATATAACTGATATGTTCAAATTAACCTTCAAGATACTCTCTCAAATAAGAGATTCAATGTAATACTTGAGGATCGAATCCACAGAGACCAATCATTAGACTTTATTTTTATGGGATCAATATTAAGTTAAAACAATGAATGGTTTTTAAATATATCAAACGTAAAAAGCACATAACCGATTGGGTTAAGGTTTTCAGATGGTTGAAGATGCTAACCTAGGGTGAAGGATTGGGTACAGTGTTCAACGATCATGAGCCAAACATCTATTCAAGGTTTTATAAACCACAAGCTTATAAATCAAAAAGACAAATAAAGATTGACCCACTCTCGTGGTATCTCCCCCTTTAAAAATCAGCCTTAATACCTAAACTCTCGTTTGGACTAAAACACGAAAGCAAACATTAAGATCAGATTCGATAAGTTCACATCACGCCCTAAGATCTACTTTCGCTGGTTAGGGACGAGCTGCCCATTCAAGTTATTTCTAGCAACCTAAAACACTTTTGATGAATAGATTAAACCTAGAATCAGACACCAAGTAACTAGTTTAATGCAAGAAGTAAGTATAAACATGAATGGAGACAATCAAATAATGAACCTTATTTGTATTTAGCTCATGGATCTAAACACCCTAACGCCCTAGACTAAGCAAGCTGACTACTCAGCCATGAAAAGAGAAAACACAGAGATAATAGATGAAGAAAACATGATTGAATCAATAAATAATAAGCAAGAGGGTTCAGAAATCGTCTCCAAAGGTTGTAAAGATCCTTCTCCCTCAAAATTACAAAGTATGAAATCACAAATCTCCAAAAGTTCAAATCTGGTTTCTTCTGTAAAAACTAGTGTAGTAAATAATAGAAAAGAGGAAAAGAAGATATATGGAGGCTGCTGGCGGCGGGAGAGGGAAAATAGGAGAATTAGGGCAAATCCCGAAATAATTAGGGTTTCCATAAAAATCTATGCCGCAGGAACATGCAATCGGGTTGCTCCGCTCACTCGAGAACAGTCCAGCAGACTGTTCTTCGTGTAAATCATCAACTTTCACTTTTTTCCTCCAACTGGTCAATCTCCTATCCAATCCAACTCTAAACCTGTAATGACTTGAAAAGGACTAAAAAGACTTGATAAAGACTCAAAAACACTTTAGAAAACATTGTTAGAATATGCTAAAAACAAATATCAATTCCCCCATACTTAGATCCTTGTTTGTCCTCAAACAATGTTAAGTATCAAGAACAGGGCGAAAGGTTTGAAAGTGTGGGAACTCTCCTATTGTCATCAACCATACTTTAACCACGAATCTCTGAACCATACAAACAGTAAAACTAGGACAACACACCCTTACCAAAACCACACTGACTGCTGTTCAAACCGGCTCCATACTCTATACTTAAAACTGCAAAAGTTAAGCTTTCCAGACAAAACTCCTTACATTCAATTAAGAGTGGCGTGAGCTTCTCATCATACGCATTATTCAGGGTAAACGGTCTAGGTATGAAACAGACCTTTTAAGTGTTTAAGTGGAGCTAATCAGTGTTTAGGGGTTACTATTTTCGTAGAGGATGCAAGATATCACACAAAATTGCAAGAGAGGATAGATCCATTGATTTCCACAGCCCCTACTCGTTTTCGCCTGCTCTTCCTCTTGCACAGTTGATCCGATGAAACGTTTGTTCTTCTTGTGCAACAGTCGATCATATGCATGGTCTTTATCTCTTCACCTTTTTGCACACTCTCTTTTACTCAACCTTCCCAGTGGCTCTTGTTTCTTTGTGATCTTCCCCTCCTCCATCACCTTATTTTGATGATTTTTTTTTTTTTTTGAGCTATGAAATAAGAATACTGAAGGTGATGGTGACGAAGAAGGAGGTAACATATCATGGTTTCGATGTGCCACTGGTGGTCCTGATTTCACACTGATTCTTGTTTCTTCTTAGCATGCTCTTACTTGTTCTGACTCATAAGGCGTCGGAGCAGTTGCCCTCGTAGCTCACCCGTTCTTTTCTTAGAACACTTTCCTGCTGTAGTAACGAAAAAGAGGCTGCGTTGATCCTTTCCTCTCCGGCCCTTTTGCACATATCTGCACATAAAATACTAAAAATCAAATGCATGAGGGCGGAATAAATGCTTAGGGTTTCAAGGTGGGTACTAGCTAAAAATGAGCTAGCCCCTCAAGATCAGCAAGATGGATAGAAAGAATAAGAAGTCCTGAGTGTTAATCACGTTAAACCCTAATCTAATGCCCATGACAAGAAGAATTATAGTCAAGATTAGGTTCAAGTTAGATGGAGTTAAGTCTTTCCAGAGTAACCTCTACAAGCTGAAAGCTTCTGGAGAACAAGATGATGTAATGTCAGGGCGTTCCGGATCCACATGTGTGTCTGTCGCCACTGCTAAGGTCACTGAATAAGATAGCTAAAGCACGAGGTGTGTGAGTGATCAACACAGAATAAGGTCATAATTCCCACAAAATTTTGACTGATTCAATAAAAAAAAACATCATAATGACTCAAGATTGACTCAAACATAAAAACCAAAAGAAATAACCGAGTTAGTAAAAGACAAAGACCCTCCCCCAGACTTACTTCACAACGTCTCGGTGTGAAAATTAATCAGAGAGAAGGTGTAAATAAAAATAAAATATAAATATAAATATTTTTGGTCGAGATACTTACCTGCGTGAAACGGGCGCTCCACAAAAATTTTGGGTTCTCCATCGTCTGATCTCCGCCTGGAGCAGCCGCTCCTTTCGGAGGGATAGCTTCTCCGGTTCTGAAACCTAGAAATTTTTGAAGTATCTCGGATTTTTCTGATTTTTGACCTGAGACTCAACATACTAAAACCAAAAATAAGCAAAAAAAAATTCTAATGATATTTACACTTACCAGTGGGTTGCCTCCCACCAAGCGCTTGGTTTAAGTCACTAGCTTGACTTGGTGACAGGGGTCAGTCTGGTTGAGCATGAGCGCTTGCTTCGAAACAAGCTCCACAATCAGACATGTTCAGCTTCAATACTCTGCTCAACAACCCTTTTACAGCAGCTTCTCCTTTCTCCTTCAGCTCATGTGTGAGAATAGCTCTGAATTTAGAGAAGAGTTTGGAGGTACCTTTGCACTTTACCTCATATTCAATAGAGTTCTCATCACACACGCGAGATATCAAAGTCATCGTAGGACCACCCTTGACCTTTTTCTTCTGGACTTTTTCTTTCACCTTTGCATTCTCACTGAGTTTCTTGGTATCAGTGTGTGGATCTCCATCCAGGACTTCCTTGATCTCACTCTTATCACAAAGCTCCTTCTTAGGTAAAAATTCTAGTTGTTCTCCACTGACCACTGAAATGCAAGAGGTGTATCGGATTTGTGACCTGGTTGGGACAGCCTTGCAGAAAGTCTTCTTGTTGATGTTGGAGAAGGAGACTCTCTTATTAGGCAGGTCGACAATTGCTCCCATTGTAGCCATAAATGACCTTCCAAAAATCAAAGGCATCTCATGATCTTTGCTCATCTCAACAAATTCAAATTCAGTATGCAAAATACAATCCCCAACTTGGACAGGAAGGTTTCGAATGGTGCCATAAGGGATTGCTGTGGAGGAGTTTGCAAAATCCAGATTCACCTGAGAAGGCTCAACATCCACAATACCCAACTCATCTACAATCGCCTTTGAGACAAGATTCACACTAGATCCAGAGTCACAAAGAGCTTCCTTGAATTCCATTCCAGCAATGGAACATGGAAAAACAAACTTACCAGGGTCAGCAACCTTAGGCAATACCTTCAGTGGTGGTGTGCTCAATGCCTTAGTGTAGAGGGCTTTAATTTCCTCTTGAGTCTCTCTAGTGTAGGTGAAGAACGAATGCAAAGGCCGAATCTGCCGAGCATCTTTGAATGAGAGTTCTTTAGGAAGCTTCCTCCCCATCTTATTAAAACCTTACAGCTCCTCTGCACTAATGGGATCCCTCAAATGTCTAGGTGGAATAGGCTAGGGAACCTTAGGAACATAGACTCGAAGTGGTGGAGTCTCAGCAGGTTCGCTAACAGCAGTCGTAACAGAGCAAGAAGACAGCTCTGTTCTCTCTTCTGTGCCTAGAACAGTCTCGGATGGTTGCTCTATTGCATTACAGTGCTCAGTCCTAAGATTTTTATCAGTTTTTCCAGGGAGCGTCCCTTGTTGCTTCTTGACACTCTCAGCAGTTTGAGCAAGCTGAACATCAATCCTCTTTATGTGGTTGCTCACAGTATCATATTTTGTATTCTGGTGTTGATTTTTGAGGTAACCTGGTGCAATGCCTTTCCCTGAATCTGTTGTCCCTGTAACAGTTGCTGCATCATCATACCCAAACCTTGCAGCTCATCTTGTGGACCACTAGTAGTAGCTGGAGCAGCTTGTTGGTTGCTCTGCGTCTGTTGCTGGTTCTGATCCTGATTCTTACCCACAAACCGGTTCTGTGCCTGGCTGAAAACAAAGGTTTTACCCTGAAAATTCTAAGGGAAGCCTTGCTGATACCTTGTACCATGTGCCTGGTTGTTCTGCACATACCCCTGTCCATTGATGTAGCTGATCTCCTGCTGATTGTTCCCTTTCTTTCCAGCCTCGGGAGCAACCTCGTGACTGTTCTGAATATGCTTAGCCGTAGCTTCTTCCATGATGTAGACTTGCCCTTGGTTGTTCTTAAGAAGCAGATCAACCTTAGCTGTCAGCTCATCAATCTTCTGGGTGCCGACACTGTTCACTTCCTTGGAGCGATCGATCACTTGGATCCTATTGGCTGAACTAGCAGCCATGTTCTCAATCAGCTCAAAGGCTCCATCAGTGGTCTGAGTCATGAAGTCTCCATTGCTCGCATGGTTTAGAACACTTCGGTATTCCCAATCCACACCATCATAGAAGATTCCTAAGATGTGGTCATTGTCAAACCCGTGATGAGGGCACTCCCTAAGGATGTCATTGAACCGTTCCCATGCTTCATTAAATGGTTCATTAGCATGTTGCTTGAAAGAGGAGATCTTGTTTCTGAGAGCAGTCGTTTTTGCCTTTGTGTAGAAATGGCCGAGAAAAGCCGCTCTGACATGTTCCCAAGTAGTGAGGGAACCTGTTGGAAGTGACTTAAGCCATCGTGAAGCCTTGTCTTCCAGAGAAAACGGGAACATCATGCATTTGAAAAAATCTAGTGGCACACCATTTGCACAAGTGAAGCTGCAGATCTCTTCGAAAGCCTTGATGTGTTCCATTGGTATCTCAGTTGGTAGTCCATGGAACGTCTTTCTCTGTACCAGGTTGATCATGGCAGGTTTGATCTCAAAGTCTTGCCTGGTACATGGCGGTGTAGCAATGGCAGAGCGCGTAGCAGAGATGTTACGCGTTAGGTTTCTCTGCCCAAACGGAACAGTTTGCTCCGGCTGTTCCTGCTGCGCGAGAGCAGCTTGTTGAGCAGCATCCTGCTGAGCTTGGATGGCCTCCTGCATCTGAAGCATCTGTTGTTGCATCTGTTGCAACGCAGCAGTGAGTTTCTCTTGATTGCTGTAGTCGCCCATTGTGGCATTGTTCGGGCTTTGTTGTTGTCGATTGGTTCTTTCTAACCTTGCTAGTTCTTGGTTGCTAAGTGTAACTAAATCTCCTTGTGCTTTGCTCTGAGTATGTCTATTGGTCATGCACCTGGAACATTAGCTGCAACAAATAGGATAAGGCAATTTAGAGGTTTAGGACTAAATAAATAACCGAAAAAGGTAAAAAGATGGTCCCCGGCAACGGTGCCAAATTTGATATGCTCAAATTAACCTTCAAGCTTCTCTCTCAAATAAGAGGTTCAGTGTAGTACTTGAGTATCGAATCCACAGTGACCAATTTTTACACTTTATTTTTATGGGATCAATATTAAGCTAAAACAATGAATGGTTTTTAAATTAATAAAACGTAAAAAGCAAGTAACAGATTGGGTTAAGGTTTTCAGATGATTGAAGATGCTAGCCTAGGGTGAAGGATTGGGTGTTCAACGATCATGAGCCAAACATCTTGAAACACCCGCATTTTCCAGAATAATAAAATAAATAAAAATGTCTGAAATCTCCATTTATTAAATCGCATAAATCATCTCCAAACTCCATAAATCCAACTAACATAATAAATCTCAAATTAACGATAAAAATAAGTCTGACAATAAATAAAATAAACTCCCAAAAGCACCAATCCGAAATGATCATTCCTGATCGTCAGTATCACCTGAAATGGGGGAAGAGAGAGAAGTGAGTAACAGAGGAGTCACTCAGTGAGGTATGGGATGCTAACCACACAAAACACTGACTTGAGTAAATAGAACTCCCACTATGGAATTTTAGCTCTAACATGAACAATCAAGACACCTAAGGCATCACATAGAACAAACAATGCGCTGGTAGTGCATAGCTAGACCACACACCACGCATCTCCATATATGGATATACATCATACGCTGCGTCGCTAGTACAGTATGTCTCTGTACCCCCGCCCTCCAAATCTGCGTCGAATGAAAACGTCTCTGCACCGCGCACCACACAGTTGCGTCGCTAGCCCAGACGTCTTTGAGCCCCCGCCCTCCAAAGTTGCGTCGATAGTCCAGGTATCCCTGAACCCCCGCCCTCCCACATAGTCCCTACTCATAACTATGTATGTACATATATATATGTATCATCTCTTAACATCACACAATCCAATCAATGGTTGAATCCTCTAGACCCCTAGTTCCAATTTACAATGAATGAACTAACTAGCAATCAAGACTCAAACAGACTCAATTCACACAGACGGATCATGTTTCGAAATCTTAACTACGATAGGAAGAATTCTATACTGGTACGGGAGTTACGGATTAGACCCTCACCTTAGCAAAATGTGAAAAGTGGTAGCTGTGAACTCCTGGTGCTCAAACAGACTCCAAATCTGAAATCAGGGCGAAAAATCGAGTCAGAACGCCCTTCGAACGATTAAAAATGGATAACCGGTGGTTTGGTCAAAAAGTCAACTCGCTGGTCAAAGGTCAACCCGGTCAACTCTGACCCAAGCCGGTCAACCCTTGACCAGATTGAAATCGAATTGAACCGCCGGTTTTCCTTAACCGAATTCGATTTCAATTGGACCAGAATCAAATCAATTTCAATCCGGTTTAACTCCAAATCAAAATCAACTCAATTAAACCGACCGGTTAGCCTAACCAAAACCAAATCCAATCGAATCAACAAACCAACCGGTTGGACTGGTCAACGAGTTGACTCGCTGAGTCAACTCAGCCGAGTCACCGAGTTACCGGTGATCCGGCGAGTCGACCGGCGAGTCACCGGTGACCGGTCGCCGGCGGCGGCGACGACTTACCGGAAAAGTCACCGGCGGTGAAGGATTCCCGGCGGACGGACGGTGGTCGGCGACGGCGGCTCCGGCGAACGGCGGTGGAAGACGGTGGCGCGTGGAGGTCACGCGCGGCGGCGGCGGTGGACGGTGACGGCGCGTGAGATGCACGCGCTGAGCTTCTGGCCGCGCGTGGCGGCGGGTCTCCTGTTGGGCTTGGTCCTCCGGACTCGTCTCGGCGAGAGGAACACACTGATGGCCTTAGATTTTTGATACGACGAGTGGTTAGAGAGTTATCGACGGTTTAACGTACGGCCAAATAAAAGCAAATCGGAAAAAGTGGTTCCATGGTTACCTTCGATGATTTGCGGTCGTACAGTGGTGGCTCTGGTCTCGATCGACGATGTGTGAGGCTGGGCGATCTTTGATCTCAACGACGGCTCAGTTTCTGCAGAGATTCGAAGCTTTAGACTTTTCTGAATAAAATAAGGAGGCTATGGGTGTTTAAATAGGATCTCACCTAGGGTTCCCTGCGTTGGGCCTGAATCTTGCTGGGCCTCAGAACTTGGGTCGTTACAATTCTCCCCAAATAATAAGGAATTCGTCCCCGAATTCAGCTCCTGATCTGACTGTCCGATATCGTCCTGAAAAAGTCCTGGATAATCTATCCTCATCTGAGTCTCAGTCTCCCAAGTCTCCTCTTGGATGCCATCTCTCTCCCAACGAATCTTAACCATTATGGTCATCATCCCCTGAACAGCTTTTACTTGCCTCTCCAAAATCTCAACTGGTTGTAAGCGTGCAGAAAAATTTCTACCCAGATCACGAGGTGGCTGCTGCAGAACTAACTCTGGTTCTCTTACTACCTTCCTCAATACTGACACATGGAGGACAACTCCGCTGATAACTGCAATCTATAGGCTACTGCTCCAATCCGTTCCAAAATAGGGTTTGGTCCCATATACCTCGGTTTAAGCTTCTTCAGCTTCCGCGTCTTAGATCCTCCTTGAAATACTAAGTCTCCCACCTGAAACTCCAAATCCTTGCCGCGCTTATCTGCATAAATCTTCTGCCTTTCATGGGCTTCCTTAAGCCGAGTCTTGAGCATCTCAATTTTCTCTACAGTCTCCTCAACTATAGCTGGTACTAAATCTCGTCTCTCCCCCACTTCTGTCCAACAAAGTGGTGTGCGACAAAGCCTACCATAAAGCGCCTCATACGGTGCCATCCCAATACTAGAATGATAGCTGTTGTTGTAGGCAAACTCTGCTAGAGGTAAATACTTTCCCCAGCTGCCTTCCCAATCTAGAACACAAGCCTTGAGTATATCCTCTAAAGTCTGAATAGTCCTCTCTGACTCTCCATCTGTCTGGGGATGATAAGTTGTACTCATATGAACCTTAGTCCCAAGCGCCTCTTGAAAGGCTCTCCAAAAAGCAGATGTGAACTTTGTGTCCCCATCTGACACAATACTAACAGGAACTCCATGTAATCTCACGATCTCCTTGATGTAAATCTCTGCCAACTGGTGAGCGTTGTCCATCTTCTTAATTGCTAGAAAATGTGCTGATTTAGTGAGTCTATCCACAATAACCCAAATAGCATTTCTCCCACCACCCGTTGTTGGGAGCCCAGTCACAAAATCCATAGTCACCATATCCCATTTCCACTCAGGCAAAGGCAAATTCTGCAATAACCTGCTAGGCACCTGATGCTCAGCCTTAACCATCTGACACGTCTAACACTGAGATACAAATGTAGCAACATCTTTCCTCATACCAGGCCAATGGTAATAACGCTTCAGATCCCTATACATCTTGGTATTCCCTGGATGGATAGAGAAACGCGAGTGGTGTGCTTGCTACAAAATCTCTTTCCTTAATAACTCATTATCTGGCACACAAACTCGGTTCCGGTACATATACATCCCACTCAATGTTGTACGGTATCCAATACTTTCGATCTCGATATGCTTAACCAATGCCTCATCACTATCCTGGGCTCTGCGTATTCTCCATAATAAATATGCCTGCTCCACAGCATCCAGACCGGCTGTATCCCCCTCCACAGTAGTAGCGCACAATCTGAGACTTGCAATCATCCTAGTAAGCTCCTGTACCTCCTTGGTTCCTGACACATCACTTCTGCGTCTACTCAAGGCGTCTTCTACCTGATTGGCTTTGCCCGGATGGTAGGTGATATCTAAATTGTAGTCTGCTAACAGCTCCATCAACCTTCGCTGTCTCAAGTTTAGATCTGCTTGTGTAAAAATATACTTCAGACTCTTGTGATCCGTGAAGATTTTCACCTTCTCTCCATACAAATATGACCTCCAGATCTTCAGTGCAAATACCACTGCTGCCAATTCCAAGTCGTGAGTCGGATAGTTGACCTCGTGAGGTCTCAACTGACGTGAGGCGTAAGCAATAACTTGACCTTCCTGCATCAATACGCATCCCAAACCCGTGCCAGATGCATCCGTATAAACCTCATATGGTATCCCCGTCCTAGGGAGTACCAAAACTGGTGTCTTCGTTAGCTGCCATTTCAGCTCGGTGAAACTTTTCGAACATGCATCTGTCCAGTCAAACTTGACGTTCTTGCCTGTTAATCGCGTCATCGGCTTTGCGATATTGGCAAAACTTTTGACATACTTTCTGTAATAACCAGCCAATCCCAGAAAGCTGCGGATCTCAGTAGCAGTCTTAGGTGTAGGCCACTCTGATATTGCAGCAATCTTCTCTGGATCTACCGCAACTCCTGACTCAGAAACCACGTGACCCAAAAATCCAATCGTCCTCTGCCAGAAGCTACACTTACTCAGCTTAGGAAATAACTGATACTCTCTGAGCTTTTCCAACACAATCCGCAAATGATACGCATGCCCTTCTTCACTTCGAGAATAGACCAAGATATCGTCGATAAAGACAATCACGCACTTATCCAAATACTCGCGAAACACATCATTCATGAGCTTCATAAATGTCGCAGGTGCATTCGTCAACCCAAATGGCATCACTACGAACTCATAATGTCCATAACGTGTACGGAAAGCCGTCTTCCGCACATCCTCATCAGCTATCGCAATCTGGTGGTATCCCGATGCCAAGTCAATCTTAGAAAACCAAGAATCTCCTTGCAACTGATCCAACAACTCATCGATACGCGGCAGTGGGTACTTATTTTTAATGGTCACCTTATTCAAGCCTCTGTAGTCGATACAAAGCCTGAAACTCCCATCTTTCTTCTTCACAAACAATACCGGTGCTCCCCAAGGTGAAGTACTCGGTCTGATAAAACCCTTATCTGATAGCTCCTCCAACTGCTTCTTTAACTCAGCCATTTCTGCGGGAGCTAAACGGTATGGAGCTCGTGAAACTGGCGCTGTCCCTGGTTCCAACTCAATTGTAAGGGCGTCTCCCCTAGCTGGTGGTGGCCCCTTTAAGGCCTCAAATACATCCTCATACTCTGTAACCACTGGAATATTCTGCAGCTCCTGCTTTCCATCTTCCTTCACCATCGAAATGGTGGCCAAAAATCCCTCTGCTCCTCCTTCTAATAGCTCCTCAGCGTGCAACATTGAGACTATAGAAACCCCAACGTGTGTCTGAATTCCCTGGAATGTGATCTTTCCATCTGCTCCAGGAATATGAACTCGGACCCTCGGGCAATCCAACACTACTCGATGATCTGACAGCCAATCCATCCCGAGAATAACATCGTAGTAATTCAACTCCATCTCTTCCAAGTCTCCTATAAAATTGACCCCTCCAAGTGTGACCGGTACATCTCGATGAACGCCAACAGCTCCCAATCTCTCTGTGCCGGCTGTCTGAACCTGCTTACCTTTTGGCTCGAAAACACCTCGAAAGGACCAACACTTGACCAAACGTGGGCTCACGAAGCTATGCGAAGCTCCCGTGTCGAATAAAGTGTGAGCGGACTCACCTCCAACCAAAACCGATCCTAAACAAAATATTTTTACTAACTACACATGATAACCACAATAAACCACAATTCAAACGTAACAAGTGTGATAGCGATACATACCAGGTATCGGCTCAGCTTCGGTAGGATCTCCTGTAGCATACACGCGTGGAGTGATGGCTGGACGCTTGGCCGCAGGCCCCCTCGTCTGGCAGAACCTAGAAATGTGGCCCAGCTGGCCGCAAGTGTAACAAGGTCCTCGTGCGGCTGCCGCAGCTGCCGGTGCAACTTGCGCTGCTGGTGCTGCCTGTGCTGCTGGTGTTGCATGTGCTGCTGGTGCTGCAGCCTGAGTACCCATTGCCCTACTCCGACAATTCCTACCTATGTGTCCCATCTTTCCACAGTTATAACACTTGGTATTTGCCTGATCCCATGTCCTCTTCTGTGGCTCTGAAGTCCTCCCAGTCTTAGTCTGAGCTGCTTTGGAATATTTCTGCTCCTCAGTAATACACCTCTCCTGCACAACAGCTTTCTCCACCAAGTCCTCTATGCTAGTGTAAGTCACCACACTGCATCTGCCCCGGAGATCAACTTGCATCCCATCTAAACATCTCCTGATCAGATCCTCCTCATCAAAGTGGTTACCAGCAAACATGCGGAGTTGACTAAACTCATGCTCATACTCCCTGACGGTCTTAGTACCCTGCCTCAAATGCTCAAAGTCGTTCTTCTTCTGGTGCAAAGCTTCCTTAGGGAAGTACTTCTTGTCGAATGCCTTACAGAAGTCCTCATATGTAAGCTCGCCTTGGTGTAGTGTTTGCACTCCATCCCACCACAATGCAGCATCACCACGCAGATATAACACAGCGACATTAAGACAAAGTTGAAGCGGACAATTGATAGCCTGTAGACACGACGCCAACCTATGCCTCCAACGATGGGCCTCCACTGGATCTGTTGCTCCCTGTAATTTCTCCAAATCCACATTCTTCAATCGTCCCAACACTCTGAGAAGCGTCTCATCATATGCAGGAACCTGTCCAGGAAGAACTGGTGGTGGTGGTGGTGGAACCTGAAAAACCCTGGAACCTGCTGAACTGGCGGCACAGGTGGAATCTGCTGATCCTGTTGAATCTGAACTGGTACGGCCTGCTGCACCTGAATCTGTGGACCATTCTGCACCTGAAATTGAGGTCCATGTGGTCCCTGCTGAGCTGCAGCTAACTGTCGAGCAACCTCCTGAGCCGCTGCCTGGGTAGCCTGTCTAGCTGCCTCTTGAGCAACTTGCTGAACTGCCTGCTGAGCGGCCTGCTGAGCAGCCTGTCAAGCTGCATCCTGCACCATCTGCCTCAAAGCATACTGATCAACTGGTGGAACCGGAATCTGTGGAATTACAGGTGGCACCTGCTCATCTCCAACCTCCTGAGCAGTCCTGGCAGTCTGGGAACGAACAACTCTGGCAGTCTGAGGACGACCAACACTCTTTCTCGGCGGCATCTGAAAGGAAGAAATTCAAAATGGTGAACTTCTGCTGAAACCTGATGCTAAAAGAAATTCAAAATGGTGAACTTCTGCTGAAACCTGATGCTAACATTCCTAACAAGAATAATACTAACGAAAAGGTGCTACTTGTTTTTATTTTAAAAATCACCAATTTCCCCCAAAAATCATTTTTAAAAATCAATTTATAAATCCGATAAAACCAGGTCCTCACAGATCGCCATCCCGGGTCGGAGCCGGGACGGAACCCGCTCTGATACCAAATGGAAACACCCGCATTTTCCAGAATAATAAAATAAATAAAAATGTCTGAAATCTCCATTTATTAAATCGCATAAATCATCTCCAAACTCCATAAATCCAAATAACATAATGAATCTCAAAATAACGATAAAAATAACTCTGAAAATAAATAAAATAAACTCCCAAAAGCACCAATCTGAAATGATCACTCCTGATCGTCAGTATCACCTGAAATGGGGGAAGAGAGAGAAGTGAGTAACAGGGGAGTCACTCAGTGAGGTATGGGATGCTAATCACGCAAAACACTGACTTGAGTAAATAGAACTCCCACTATGGAATTTTAGCTCTAACATGAACAATCAAGACACCTAAGGCATCACATAGAACAAACAATGCGCTGATAGTGCATAGCTAGACCACACACCACGCATCTCCATATATGGATATACATCATACGATGCGTCGCTAGTACAGTATGTCTCTGTACCCCCACCCTCCAAATCTGCGTCGAATGCAAACGTCTCTGCACCGCGCACCACACAGTTGCGTCGCTAGCCCAGACGTCTCTGAGCCCCCGCCCTCCAAAGTTGCGTCGATAGTCCAGGCATCCCTGAACCCCCGCCCTCCCACATAGTCCCTACTCATAACTATGTATGTACATATATATATATATATATATATATATATATATATCATCTCTTAACATCACACAATCCAATCAACGGTTGAATCCTCTAGACCCCTAGTTCCAATTTACAATGAATGAACTAACTAGCAATCAAGACTCAAACAGACTCAATTCACACAGACAATTCATGTTTCGAAATATAAACTACGATAGGAAGAATTCTATACTGGTACGGGAGTTACGGATTAGACCCTCACCTTAGCAAAATGTGAAAAGTGGTAGCTGTGAACTCCTGGTGCTCAAACAGACTCCAAATATGAAATCAGGGCGAAAAATCGAGTCAGAACGCCCTTCGAACGATTAAAAACGGATAACCGGTGGTTTGGTCAAAAAGTCAACTCGCTGGTCAAAGGTCAACCCGGTCAACTCTGACCCAATCCGGTCAACCCTTGACCAGATTGAAATCGAATTGAACCGCCGGTTTTCCTTAACCGAATTCGATTTCAATTGGACCAGAATCAAATCAATTTCAATCCGGTTTAACTCCAAACCAAAATCAATTCAATTAAACCGACCGGTTAGCCTAACCAAAACCAAATCCAATCGAATCAACAAACCAACCGGTTGGACCGGTCAACGAGTTGACTCGCTGAGTCAACTCAGCCGAGTCACCGAGTTACCGGCGATCCGGCGAGTCACCGGTGACCGGTTGCCGGCGGCGGCGACGGCTTACCGGAAAAGTCACCGGCAGCGAAGGATTCCCGGCAGCGGACGGTGGTCGGCTCCGGCGGCTACGGCGAACGGCGGTGGAAGACGGTGGCGCGTGGAGGTCACGCGCGGCGGGGGCGGTGAACGGTGACGGCGCGTGAGATGCACGCGCTGAGCTTCTGGCCGCGCGTGAGGGCGCGTGGCGGTGGGTCTCCGGACTCGTCTAGGTGAGAGGAACACACTGATGGCCTTAGATTTTTGATACGACGAGTGGTTAGAGATTTATCGACGGTTTAACGTACGGCCAAATAAAAGCAAATCGGAAAAAGTGGTTCCATGGTTACCTTCGACGATTTGCGGTCGTACAGTGGTGGCTCCGGTCTCGATCGACGATGTGTGAGGCTGGGCGATCTCTGATCTCAACGACGGCACAGTTTCAATGCTTTAGATTTTTCTGAATAAAATAAGGAGGCTATGGGTGTTTAAATAGGATCTCACCTAGGGTTCCCTGCGTTGGGCCTGAATCTTGATGGGCCTCAGAACTTGGGTCGTTACACATCTATTCAAGGTTTTACTAAGCACAAGTCTAGAACTCAAAAGACGAATAAAGATTGACCCACTCTCGTGGTATCTCCCCTTTTAACAATCAGCCTTAATACATAAACTCTCGTTTGGACTAAAACATGAAAGCAAACATTAAGAACATATTTGATAAGTTCACAGCACGCCCTAACATCTACTTTCGCTGGTTAGGGACGAGCTGCCCATTCAAGTTATTTCTAGCAACCTAAAACACTTTTGATGAATAGATTAAACCTAGAATCAGGCACTAAGTAGCTAGTTTAATGCAGACAATAAGTATAAACATGAATGGAGACAATCAAATAATGAACCTTATTTGTATTTAGCTTATGGATCTAAACACCCTAACACCCTAGACTAAGCAAGCTGACTACTCAGCCATGAACAGAGAAAACACAGAGATAATAGAAGAAGAAAACATGATTGAGCCAATAAATAATAAACAAGAGGGTTCAGAAATCTTCTCCAAAGGGTGTAGAGATCATTCTCCCTCAAAATTACAAAGTATGAAATTACAAATCTCCAAAAGTTCAAATCTGGTTTCTTCTGTACAAACTAGCGTAGTAAATAATAGAAAAGAGAAAAAGAAGATATATGGAGGCTGCTGGCGGCTGGAGAGGAAAAATAGGAGAATTAGGGCAAATCCCAAAATAATTAGGGTTTCCATAAAAATCTCTGCCACGGGAACATGCAATCGGGTTGTTCCGCTCACTCGGGAACAGTCCCGCCGACTGTTCTTCGTGTAAATCATCAAATTTCACTTTTTTCCTCCAACTGGTCAATCTCTTATCCAATGCAACTCCAGACCTGTAATGACTTGAAAAGGACTAAATAGACTCGATAAAGACTCAAAAACACTTTAGCAAACATTGTTAGAATATGCTAAAAACACTATATATCAGTAACACATAGTATTCCATTTTTTCCAAATTCTTTCTTTAAAAAAGAATTTATAGCTTTCCACAACAATTAGAGTGGAGATCTGATATTTTTGTTTTCTTCAATTTCTCTTTAACTACACTTTATATCTTTACTAGTGGTTTGTCCGTTTTCGCGCGGAATTGTTATTTTTTTGTAAGACATATTGTTGAATATTTGTATGTGTGGTGTCAAAAGATCACTTTCTCTGATTTCAATCCTCTACTGAAGAGTGATTATCAATGTAAGCAATTAAATAAATTTTAAGCATGTTGTGTGGTCATTAACTCAAGTGGAAATGATCATAACTATTGTGTTAGAGGTTTTTAGTTTGAGGGATCGCTGAGACGAAACAAATTTTATATATTGTGTTTTCGGGATTAACTTACCCTTTTCTATCTTAATGATGGGTCTCAACTTGCGAGGAAGAACATGTAAGAGACATAAAACCATCCATTTTGGTTTCATATTTTTGAATAAAATGCTTAGTTAATTCCATACGTTTAACTAAACTTTTTTCTTCTCACAATTTTTTGATCTTTCCATTCATTCCCTGTGGGACCATCTTCTCCTAATTGTTTCCATTCTACCTACAAGTTTTTAATACTAATTTACAAATCCAAATTGGATAATTTTTCTTGGATAGCACCCACCCTGGTAGAAATTTCTCGATTACAAAATATATCAAAACTGTGAGTAGTAAAAAAGTGGGATGCAATTGTTAAAATTACTTATGATATGCAGCTAAAAAAAGGAAATCTGTCTTCTTATAAATATGTTTAAAATATTGTACATCAACAGAATGATCAACACAAACGCATGAACATGATACTGTCATTAGAACCGGGAGCAGCCTCATCATTCCCCCACCGTGTCCTCTTTCCCGCCATCCAATCTTTATCTCAGATTACAGACACAGAGATTTTACTTGTATCCACAAATAAACCCAACAGAAAAAGCTGCTATCTTTTCCTCACAACATAAATCTATTTCTGTATTTCAGATCTGAAGCACACCGACCAAACCAAACAAAACAAAACATTCGGCATATGATGTCAGTTTCACTTAATTACTTCAATCTCTGATAGGCAGCTCGATACAACTCTAGCCGCACAAATATGGCGCTCGATTTCTCCATGTTAGGTGTATCTTCGTTCAAAGTGACAACGTCTCTTCATTTGTTGGAAATGGAGTTCGCTAGCAGTTTCTCGATCATGTCCGCTTCATTGACCTTTACATTTGGTTTGTCTGAAACACCTAGTTATAGATAGATTGTCTCTTATGTCTCTTCATCCTTCTTCTTCGTCATCTTGCAGCTGGAGATTCCATGTCTTCCCGAGCTTCCACGGGCCAGATGTCCGTGTATTATTTCTAAGTCACTTACGAAAGCAATTTGAACGAAATGGAATCATAATGTTCAATGATCAAGAGATCGAGAGAAGCCAAATCATCAAACCTGAACTCACTCGGGCAATACAGGAATCAAGAATCTTGATCGTGGTGCTCTCACAGAGATATGCTTCCTCCAGTTGGTGCTTGAATGAGCTGGTTGAGATTTTGAAGTCTAAGGAAACTGCTGGACAGATTGTGATGACCATTTTCTACAAAGTAGATCCATCTGATATGAGGAAACAGATTGGCGAATTTGGGAAGACTTTCAAGATTACTTGTGAAGGGAGAACACATAAGAAATACAGGGTTGGATCAGAGCTTTGACTCATGCCGCCAACATAAAAGGAGAACACTCCTTGAACTGGTTAGCTGCTATGCTGCAACTTTGTTTATTGTATCTCTCTCAATTTTTTTTTTTTAACTTTGATTAACTTTTAGAGCCAATGATTCATCAATTACAGTGAAAAGGGTTAGTTTTCTATCTATTTGAAAAATACCTCCTTAGTGGAGGAAACAGGTCAACAATCCTAATATATCTTTGTAAATTAACCCTGTTACATCGATCTTTCATCCACTCTCAGAATAAATGCTGAAAATCATAAAACAAACTAACTTAGAGTTTCAAAATCCCGCTTGGAAACATGGTTTTATTTCTCTACGTTGCAATCTTCTTCAACTACAAAGTGATCATGTTAAAACCATGTTTTCTAGCACTCATCTGGATTAAAGACATGGGTTAGAAACACTAGTCAATAAATCTCTAATAGATATATCTTCCAAAGGTAAAGTAGTGATGCACAAGTTACTACAACAAGTGGGTAGTCAGGCGATACATAGACAAGATCCTTGGAAACGCCAAATCTTAATCAATGCCCATGAGATTTGCGATATCCTTGAATATGGAAAAGTAAGTTTCTTTTCCTCACCCCCTCTGTTTCACAAGAGTGTTATTTTCATATTTTTTCTAGTTAAACAAAGAGTGTCATATTAAAATTTTAATGTAATTTATATATACTTTCTCTTTATTATTAACTAGGTATTTTGCCCACAATTGCGGACATAATTCTCTTATAAATATTGATTAGCTGATGTTTCATTAATTTAAAAACCTTCATAATAAATTATTATTTATGTTTTCAAAAATTAAAAATCAAACATCAAATAATTATCAATGATAAAACTCAAACATCAGAAATATTTAAAATAATATATTTCTATAAGATTTTGCTTGATTTATATTATATTATAATATTTATACAAATATTTTTACTTAATTTATATTTGATTATATTTTTTATACCTTAATTTAAAATTTTATAATAGAAAAACATATTTTCAAGATAACAATATAATCTATAAGTTATTTATTTTCTAAAAATATAATAAAATTTTAGGGGTGGGCGTTCGGGTACCCATTCGGGTTCGGATCTATTCAGGTTTCGGGTTTTCGGGTTCACAAGTTTTAGCCCCATTCGGATATTTCTAAATTTTGGTTCGGATCCTTGTGGGTTCGGTTTGGGTTCGGATAACCCATTTAAATTCTTTTTAAAATTTTTAAAATTGATTATATACTTTCAATTTCTAAAAATCTATAAACAAAATAATATATTACAAATAATTGAATAACATAAGTCAAAATACCTAAAATTAACATATAAATTATTTTAATTTGAATATTTGGATTGTGAATCAATAATTGTTTTTAAATATTTTTGATGTTTTGAGTGTACTTTAGCAATTTTAGACATGTATGTTTGACTATTTACATATATTTACAAGTATTTTGAACAATTTCAAAGTATTATATATATATACATTGAATTTTTTTGTATACATTAAATCTAAAATAAATAATATATATAGGTATATAAATCACTTTCGGATATATTCGGGTTGGGTTCGGTTTCGGTTCTTTAAATACCAAAACTTTGAACCCACTCGGATATTGAATCAATTTTGGATCGGGTTCGATACTACCTTTTCGGATCAGGTTCGGTTTGGTTCTTCGGATTCGGTTTTTTTGCCCAGCCCTAATAATTTTTTTTAATTATATAATAATTATATAAGATTATAAAAATTATGACATATAATTAAAATTACCTAATATCATGGAGAACTTAATGAATCAGCAAATTCATTTCTTAAATATTTTTTCTTGAGTGATGATTTATATTTAATTAATAATAAATAATTTTATATTTTAGTTTTAAATTATAAAATATAAAAATATATTTTCAAGATAACAACATAATACATAAGAATTGCCTTATTTTCTAAAAGAATACTATTATTACTGTAAATTTATTTTAATTATAGAATAACTACACTTTTTTATATCTTAATTTAAAATTTCTAATAGAAAAATATATTTTCAAGACAACAAGTTAATACATAAGAAGTATCTTATTTTCTAAAATCTGATACTACTAATATAAATTTGTTTTAAATATATAATAAATTACATATAAATTATAGAAATTATGATAAATTATTAAATTACTTAAAATCATGGAAAATATGACAAATCAACAAACATCAAATTAACTTCTTAAATAATAGTATAGATTTTTACATGTTAATTTAAAATTTTATAATATAAAAATATATTTTTAAGATAACAACATAATACGTAAGAATTAACTTATTTTCTAAAATATCATATTATTAATATAATTTAGTTTTAATTATATAATCAATAATAAACAAAATTAGAGAAATTCTGATAATTTATCAAAATTACCTAGGATCATGGAGACAAATCAACAAATTCACTTTTCAAATAATTGTTTTGATGATTTATATTTAATTATTAATAATATAACTTCTATATCTTAATTTAAAGTTTTATAATACAAAAATATATTTCAACATAACTACATAATACATAAGAATTATCTTATTTTAGAAAAATATAAAATTATTAATATAAATTCGTTTAGTTATATAATATATATAATTATTTGTATATCTTAATTAAAAATTTAATTTTTATATATAAAATATATTGCAAGATAACAATATAATTCACAAGAATTACCTTATTTTCTAAAATGTGATATATTCATATAAATTCATTTTATTTATAAATAAATTATATATAAATATTAAACATATAATAAATAAACAAAATTACATAAACTTATGGAGAACATGACAACTAAGCAAATTTACTTCTTAAATAATAGTATAGACAAAAATTATCTTATTTTCTAAAATATGATATATTCATATAAGTTCGTTTTATTTATAAATAAATTATATATAATTTTTATATCTTAATTTTAGTTTTAAATTTAATTTTTATATAAAAAATATATTTCAAGATAACAACATAATTCACAAGAATTATCTTATTTTCTAAAATATGATATATTCATATAATTTCGTTTTATTTATAAATAAATTATGTATAAATATTAAAAATATGTTAAATAAAAAAATTACCTAAACTTATGGAGAACATGACAACTAAGAAAAATTACTTCTTAAATAATAGTATAGATTTTGAACTGCATTGAAACCCTAATCTCTAAGGAACACAATATGAACATCTTCCATGACATTAAGTGAAACTTTACTTTTCTTAAAATGCACTTATTCCTCTTCCCTTAAGTCATAAACTTGCTTCCCAAGTTTATTCATGTTGTCTTTTCTCCAAGATACACACTTGCTCTCCAAGTCTACACGACTCCAGCTCATCATCTTGACTTCACATGGTATTCACCACTTAACATGACGTCTGCCTCAGCAACTACGTCATCGACTACTTCAGGGCAGACATCTTACTTCAACAATCTCCCCCTCTTAACTTTGTGTGCCGATCAAACACAACATCCTTCTGGTTCAAAAACCACGTTCCTCACTTGAAACCTTCCATATCAAATGTACTTTTCTCCCCCCACGAGATGTGCACCACAGCATGCTTTTCTCCCTCATGAGATAAGCACCATCTACTTCAGGACGTCCATCACCATGCTCTTCTCCCCCATGAGATATGCACTCCTTGGACCAGAACGTCACCACTTCTCCCCCTGCTTGATTGCATACTAAGCTAAAACACAGATGCTTAGAAGTCAAGCCTTACAGACCCACCCGTCTGCTTCTTCATGTATAGTCATGACACAGCCCCTGCTGCAGAAGAATAACAAGTATTGCATCACGATCTGACACACCTATCAAACTACCTTTTGACCCACTTCTGTTGAGCACTTGGCTTCTTTAATTCGTTGTCTCCTTAACCATGAGCCCCTCCTCATCCACACCGAGTGCCCTTTGCACTCGTTGCTATTGTCTTGGAGTGATTTCATTATCACCCTCCTGATGATCATCTCGCATCACTTCCTGACGCACTTCGATCTCCTTCCCCTTTGAACCACAAACAACTCCGTGTCCTGGCTCCAGACTTAATGCTTCTTGATCAACCTCAAGATCACACTCACTAGAGCTGCACCCTTCTTCTGATGCCCCTTCCTTAACCTCATCAAGTAAGCCACTCTTGGCTAAGAACACCTCTTTGGGTTTAATGAACATCTTGTTCACCTTCTTGGCCATGTTTCTGCTCTTCTCACGAGCAAAACACTCCACCTTCTTGTGTCCAACCTTCCCACAGAACCAGCAACACATCTGATATTGCTTCTTCTTGGGCCTGACACAGTTGCTGATGCACCGATCAGTCTCCTTCCTTGTACCAGATGCACAACCATGTTTCAGAACCTCCTGTCTGACCTTCATGTTACTGCACTGATGTACCATTTTCGGCTTGTTACTCACAGCCACGCGCTGTAGAACTTCCTCTTGTACTCCTTGTTGTACATCCCGACGTACTTCCTGACGAACATCTTTGGCTTCACTTTTTGATGTGCTCCTTCGCACGAAGTGTGACAGCCCCTTCTGATGTACTCCAGTACTCTCAGCTCCTTGGTTTCCCAGTCCTCAATTTGCCTTGGCTGGTTGTCCCATTGAGAGTATCTTATCCAACTCCTTGGATCCACTATTGAGCATTCTGATATGTTTGTGATTCTCAGCCAAATCACGTTCCAGCTTCCTTGCTCTCTCTTGTTCACCAGTAGCAACTCTTCTCAGCTTGCTAACTTCCTCTTCAAGAGACTCATTATTCTCTTCTACAGCCGCAAGTTCTTCAAGAAGTTCTTCAAGCAACTCATTTTGCTTCTGAGCCACACTCTCCCATCTCAGATTCTCATCCTTGAGCTTCAACCACTTGTTGAACAGCACGTGATACTCCTCATCATCTGTACTGCGATCTGAATTTGAGGATTCACTAGATCCCTTCTTGCGTGCACCAAATGCAACCATGTTCTTCAACACCTTTTCATCTTCTTCAGACTCTGAATCATCAGACGACTAAGCTCTTTTTCCCTTCTTTGAGTTTGGACATTCGCGCCTTGTGTGTCCAACACCTCTGCACTCAGAACACTCAAGTCCCTTTCGTTGTGCCACAGGATAGTCAGCTCCCACATGACCAACTCCTTCACACTCGTAGCACTTGATAGAGTCTCTTCTTTTACCATTGCCACGATCACCTCCTTGACGACCATACTGATTTCTTCCATCAGAGTGACTCGTCCTACCAAAATTCCTAGCCAACATACCCACAGTATCTTCAAGCTTCTGGAATCTATCACCATCGTTGTCAGCTGCAAGCGCTATACTCTCTGGCGCACACTTGACGTAGAGACTGAACTACTGTCTGTCTCCATCTCTTGTGCCTTCAGCATACCCACAAGCTTATCAAACTTGAGCTCGTCCGTATTTGTAGTCATCTGCAAGATTGCCTTGTGAGCTTCAAACTTTCTTGGAAAACAGTGTAGTAACTTCTTTACCAGCTTCTTTCTCCTTGTACTTTTACCGAAGTACAAATGCTTCATGCGCCATAGCACTAAGTTTGGCACTGAAGCTCGCCGCTGAATCAACATCAGACCATCTGAGATTCTCAAACTGCGACCCAAGATGATCTAGGCATGTCCTCTTGACACTCTCACCTCCCTCAAACGAATTCAGCAGGATCTCCCACGCCTCTTGAGCTGAGGTACTCTCCTAAATAAGCTGAAACTGTTATGCTTCAACAGCTCCAAAAAATCACTGACAACGCATTTGCATTAAATTTTGATGCATTGCGATCTGCCTCTGGCCAATCCTCTTTTGGCTTGGGCTTCTTCTCATCTCATGTGACTATGGTAGGCTCCTCCCAACCACTCTCCATAGCTGTCCACACATCTTCATTGATTCCTCGAATCATATGCTTCATGCAAGCCTTCCAATGACCATACTGGTCCGCGTTCAACACGTTTTCCTTCTGCACCAAAATAATCTTGTCCATCTTCACCTTCAGGACTACACCGATAACTTAGGTGCCCCGCTCTGATACCACTTGTAAGTGCAAAGATGACACCACAATATAGTAATGTAGAAGATAACTCAAGAGACAAAACAACAAGCAACCACAATGCTTTATTAGAATCTTCTTTAAGCAATCTTTACAAGACCTTGTTTATTCAGCTTTTACACGTCTAGTGTTAACACCCTAACACACATCATTGAAAGATTTCTAAGCTACCCGCTTGTGTCTCTCTACTGCCAAGTACTTCAGCCACTGATTCCGCACGACCCAAGAACACTTCCAAGAGCTTCTCTCTCTCTATATAAGATCAGCGTGTGTATCTTTGTCTCTCTACAGACGACCCCATAGCTATCTTATAATTATTCTCCACGTTCCCGAAACCCTAGTCTCCAAGGAACACAATATGGACATCTTCCATAACATTAAGTGAAACTTTTCTTTTCTTGAAATGCACTTATTTCTCTTCTCTTAAGTTATAAACTTGCTTCCCAAGTTTATTCCTCTTTTCTTTTCTCCAAGATACACCCTTGCTCTCCAAATCTACACGACTCCAGCTCAGCATCTTGACTTCACATGGTCTTCACCACTCAACACGACGTCTGCCTCATCAACTACATCATCGACTACTTCAAGGCAAACATCTTACATCAACAGGCTTTGTTACCAAGAAGAGAAACAGAGGAAGTTCCTTAACACTTTCTTATTCTGCTTCCTCTAGATTCAAGATTTGCCTCGTGGTTGCACCAAACCATCACATCAAAGAATACAGAGTCTCACAGCTGTTTTTTCGTCACATCCCTACATGCGAGTTAGACCTCTCCTCCATTGACGAGGCTATCGAAGTTTATAGTATCCCTAGATTTCGAACAGAGCATGTGTTTGTCTTTCACTCTGATTGTATTGAAGAATACGGAAGCATTAGCGAGACAGTGTTTAAATTTAGCAGCAAACTCCACGACTTTGAGATTGTCGAATGTGGTGTTCAGATGTTGAACGACTAGATCGAAAGGAGCGCTATGTGTTTGAATCCAGCAAAGCGTTTGAAAACGACTCTCTGAGCAGTGATTACCGTACAGGTGGACAAATCTGTTTGTATCTCTCCAACTTCGTGAGAAGCAAGGTAGGTGATGACACGGCCGCTTATGTGAGCTAAAACATCATAGGCTCGTCGCACTAAAAGCCTTAATAATGGATTCCCTCGTTTGTAATCTCTTTTTTACTTTTCAAAAGGTATAAGGACAATAAATGCAATTTTCCCATGTCCGGTTCGTTGTTTATGTTATGATAAAACCATGTGTTAGCTGACCGTGAACATATTAATGTATATATATACTGTATAAATTCTGATCTCTAACTGATATATTTTATAGCTAGTGTTACTAAACCGATTTAACAACAACAAGTGTTTGATTAATAGTTTTCCTTTCTTTATAAAAAGTCGTTTACTTTTAGGAGTTTGAACTTGAAGAAATAGAAATATGAATAGACTTAGAGTATATTTATCCCTGGATCAAAGTCTCTCGTGACCCACATGGCATCGACATAATCTAATATGACACAAGTATAATTTTAATTAGTTTTACATTAAAATTTAAATACAAAAAAAGGTTAAATAACTAAAAAACCAGGAGACGTCAATTTATTTATGATATGTGCCATTATTATTCCTAATCTGATTGAAAACCTAAATTCCCTAATCAAAAAGGGAGACTCCATCGAAACACAATTCTCTCACTTTCTCCATACAATCACGACCAGGATTCTGTCTCTCTCGAACAGATTTTTCAGTCTCTCGTTCTCTCTACCACAGAAATGGAGCTTAGAGGAACTAAGAAGAAGAAAGAATCTCCACCGATGAAGAAGAACACTAAACTAGCGAAGAAGAAACGAGATAGGCCATCTACAATAGAAGAAGACGGAGGAGGCGACGGTGAGTCGTCAACTCAACCCAGTAAGCGACCGCGGCGGAACCCTAAAAATCTACATCAATCCCGTTGCCTCTCCTACTCCGACGGGCCTTATTCCGGCCACTTCTCCTACTCCGGCCGCTTTTCCTACTCAGTCTGATAGTGAAGCAACACGATCAGTTGAGGCGGCGAAGTCACAAGATCCTCCACCGGCAAACACACAAGACCCTCCGGTTCCATCTCTTTCCGAGTATTCCACTAAGGGGGGGACACCTTCTTCAGAACGAGAACAAAATCCCGAGGAAACTGGGTCGAATCACGGTGATGCTCTCACATCTCAAGAACATAATTCTACAGAGGTAAAAATCCGACCAACTTGAATTCATTTTTTTTATAATATGGTACAACTATGATATATATATATATATATTGTATAGTTGTTCTAGTATATTTAGTTGTACTTAAGAGAAATGTGACTAGTACAACGGAAATAAGTTTAACTAGTATACTAATACAACTATGTCATGTAAAATTGTATAACTAGTACAACTACTTAAAGTTTAATTTGTAAGTAGAATATGTAAATCATGTATTACTCATATTTGTAATACAACTGTAATTGTATCAGTAGTATAACTAATACTTATCTAATTAATAGTACTTGTACAACTGTTAAATGATAACTAGTATTACTTGTACAACTGTTATTTGTATTACTCGTACAACTAAGACATATTTAACTATAACTATAAATTATAAAACTTGTATCCTCGTACAACTACTATTTATCTAAGACTATTTATTACTTGTATAACTCGTACAACTGAGCATATATAGCTATTTGTATCTAACTGGTATTACTTGTACAACTAGTATATGTATTGCTTGTAAACTCGTACAACTATATCATATCTAGTTATTTGTATCTAACTGCTATTGCTTGTACAACTAGTATATGTATTACTGGTATAACTCTTACAAATATGACATATGTAACTATAAGTAGAACATATATAACTCTCATAACTGGTATTGTTCTATGTATTACTTGTATAACTCATATAACTTAAACATATTTAAGTATATATACAAGTCGCAATACTGCTCCAACTACAACTGTAATAGAATTTGTAATACTCGTAGTACAAGTATAACTAGTATATGTATAACATGTGGTACTCTTACAACTAGCACTTGTGAAACCAATATAACTTGTATTACTAGTACAACTCCTTAGTATTCCATTAGTAATACGAGTATTACTAGTATAACTCGTATATGTATAACTTGTGTTACTCGTACAACTAGCACTTATGTAACTAGTATTTCTATTATTGCTAATAAAACTCATAGTATTTCAAATTTCAGTTGTATTAATTTTATATTTTGTTGTGCAGGGTGAGGAGATGGTTGGAGGAGCAATCAAACCACACAAGTTTTACTTCCAACCGTCAGAGTATTGGAAGCCTTGTAAGCTCTCCTCAGAGTGTCATCAACCTCATTTCATCAAGTTGATTAAAAATTTTGAAGCAACCGAGAAGAAGTGGTTTCACGGGCACCCACAGTTCAAGCATATTATCCATATGGATTGCTCCTCAACGAGAAAGGTCATGGGATTGTGGATGCTGTTGCTTCGCACCGTAAAAGTCGATAAGAAGAGACAGGCTTGGTTTGTGGTAAATGGGGTTCCCATTCGTTACTCCATCAGAGAACATGGCCTTCTATCAGGACTATACTACCACACATATCCAGACAACTATGAGAGCATGGGGAGTTTGAAGTTTGCTAAGAAGTACTTTCAGAAAAAAAAAACAAAGAAGAAGGGTGACGATCCTCCTGAACTAAGAGCGACACCGGCTGATGTCCTAAAAAATATAAAGAATATGGAGTATGATGGTAGTCATGATCGGTTGAAGATGGCGGTGCTCTACTTCTTAGCTACAGTCATTAGAGGAAGATCAAGGTGGGGAACTCCTATAGAGCATTTTCTTCTCCGAATGGTTAATGATCTTCGGATGTGCCACACGTTTCCATGGGGGTGTTTCACCTTTAACGACTCCTTGGCGGAGATAAAGCATATGGTAAAACATTTTCGTGGAAAATTTCCAGCTACAAAGGCTTCTTGGACATTTCCTGGGTTTATCAACCCACTGAAGGTAATAACTGTTAACTGAATGGCATATAACATATATAGTTTTTTACTAATATGGAGGTTTAAAATGCTATGCAGATATTGGCCTTTGAAAGTATCCAAGTGCTAAAGAAAAATTTTAGAGAAGATGTTGAAAAATTTGATGATAGCTGTCCAAGAATGTGCAAGTCCAGGTTCCTAGGGAATGGATCTACAGGATATGCATTGGAAGAGATATATAAGAAGCTTAGAAAAACAAAGGTGATACATTCTAAGGGTATTTTTTGCCACTTTTTAAGTCTTCATATTTTTACTCTAATGTCTGACATTTGGTGCCGGAGTCTTGAGTTTTCCTGGATAATCAGCATGCATCACAGATGCGACCAAGCTTGGTGTGCCTATTTTCCCCGTTCTGGTTGCACTTTCACTTATCCGAACGCAAGTATGAATCTTCCGATACGTCCGTATAGTGAAAAACTCTGACTTCTTCAGCTTTACAGCGCGTAATACCATTTACAACCAGCCCCACGACATTTTAATATGTAAAGTTGAGGCGTCGACTTCACTATATCAACCTCAAAACAATTCTTATGCACATCTTTGTCCACTAAATCCCTCACTTCATGTTTAGTTTCAAATTCTTGGTGCAACGTCATGTCAATACCATCATCCCACTCAAAATGTACAACTGGTGTACCAACCGCCAACTTCTCCGTATCATCCCTTTCATCATCCTTTTCATCACCCACTTCATCGTTTTTCTCATTCTCATCTTCTTGAATATGAGGAATAATCGTCAACTCTTTAAGACCGACCATATCATTATTATCTCTGCCATCACTCTGAGTTTCCTCATTCCTATAAGACATCTCATTACTTTCATTTTCGGAGACAGATTCTGTGAGCTCCACGTGCAAGAGACTATGCCCCTGATTTTTATCAACTTCTCATAGATATCCTAAAACATATTCATCATCCAAGATATAGCATGGCCTCTTCTGATCCATTACCAACGGAAAGTAACTCAGTTTCATCCTGCTCGCATCGACAACGATCTTCATTTTCCTGCATATTCTCTCAACCAAGTGGGAATAAGTCACCTCCTCATAACTTCTCTTCTTCAACACTAAAGTAGAAATATGGCGGTCTTTGCGATTCCATCGAACTTCATCTCCCACATCTGAATAACTACCCCTGTGATCAAAATATATCACCACACCTCGGTTATTATTCATAGTTACCTGAAAAATCATAATAAACAACATTATCACTTGGTAGTTGTACCGGTTATTCTAGTTATACACGTACCAGTGATCACATTTGTACTATTTATACTAGTAATACCAGTACGACTATTTTAACTTGTTATACTCATGTTACCAGTAGACCTATTGTATACTTTACTAATAAATGTAATATTTGTAGGAGTTATACGTTTCGTGTTAACCATCACAATAACACTAGTTGTACATATACAAATTGTATAAGTTACTAATAGTTGTACTAGTTTAACTAGTTGTACGTTTCGTATGAACCCTCATAGTAACACTAGTTGTACCAGTGTACTTATTATACAAGTTACTATTAGTTGTTCCAGTTTAACTAGTCGTACGTTTCGTATGAACAATCACAATAACACTAGTTGTACCAGAATTATTATTTTAACTCTCCTTTCACAGTTTCATGATTCTAATTATATTTACATTCTATTCAACTTCAAATCCCTCTTGTTTCCTTCATGTCTTTAGTTCAAACATGATTCAACAAATCTAATGAGAGAGAGAGAGAGAGAGTATTACCCAAGTTCATCAATGGAGGAAGATACACGATTTGTTGTAGATGCTTATGATGTTTATCTTCCAATCTCGTGTAGACAAAGAGATTTGATGAAGGAAACCTTGGTTGGTGAAAAATTGAAGTGAGAAATTATGGGACGGTGGTTATGTAATTGAAGAGAGGAAGAAGAAGAATAGGTCTCACGTGAGAAGAAAAAAAAAATCTATAGCCCATTTAAAAAACAAGATCAACATTTTAGGATCAAAATTGAATGGCCCATTATTAAAATCGTTTGGCCCATTTAACAATAGGACCTTATGGTAATTTTATGTTCTTAGGGTCATATAGATCACATTTGGTTTTCTAGATTAAGAGGTGAGGGTTGTGTCTTCTATTAGATTAATGTCCTTTATCCCTAAACCCCATTTAGGGTTTCTTTAAAAAAAAAAATTAATTTATTTTTTGTTAGCTTAAAAAAAAATTAAAAAACTCCAATCGCGGGTTGTTACATGTTAGTGGGAGCCGCGAACAGTGTCAAAAATCCACCGCAAGCGATCCTGAACTCACGTCTTTTGGGAGTGGTTTTTATGTTTTAGTGAACCCACACATTTTTTTTTTGAAAACCCCTTTTGGAAACCCCAATAATGATGTCCTTAGAGTAGGATTAATGCGGGTTTCTTAGAGCGGATTTCTTAGAAAAATTTAAGAAATTATTTTTTAATTTTTAACTAAAAAGTTTAGAAACTGTTTTTAAAAGTATTATTTTAAGAAACAGTTTCTTAACTTTTAATTAAGAAACAATTTCTTATATTCCCCTAAAAAATATGTCCTAAAAACCTCGCAATAATCATGGTCTTATGATCTCTCTCCCGCTCTCTCTCTCTCTCTTGTCAAGAATTTAGGGAGGCTCATGTTCTCCTTCCTATATGATTTAAAAACTACAAGTGTTAGTTCACTTCCTAATTCTTCTATATATTTAAAAGACCACCACCACTAAAGAACTACATATCTATGGTTATCATTTTGCGTAAATCGATGTAAATGCTATGTACAAACTACAGTATTTATACTTTATACAGGCTCGACTTCTATACAACTCAATGTACACGTCTACAATCAATCATAAGCTGTAGAATACATAGTATAGGATAATCCTGCAATCAATCTCTCACGAACACTGTGACAATCCATCTCAAGGTTCTTAGTACGCTCATGAAATACCAAGTTATGAGCAATGTGTATAGCGGCTGAATTGTCATAAAAGAGGAGTGCCTGCTTCAGCAAAGGAAGCCGTAGCTCAATAAAAAAATTTATCAACCAAATCAACTCATCAGAGACAACTGAGAGACTTCTATACTCTGCTTCAGCAGAACTTTTAGCCACAACCTTTTTTTTCTTCGATTCCTATGAGATGAGAGATGAACCAATGAAGATACAAAAGCCAGAGGTAGAACTACGTGAATCCTGGAAAGATCCCCATAGCATCAGCAAAAGCCTGAATTTACATCTCGAAAGTAGAAGAATAGAACAAGCCTTGTCCATCAGTCCCTTTAATATAATGGAGGCCTTTGAGAAGACTAATATGATGACTCTTGCGTGGAGCTGAAGAGAACTGAATTATCTCTGAATTATCTTGTTCGCAGCAAAATTTATATCAGGACGAGTGATCTGCAGATACATCAAGCGGCCAACAAGACGACGATAAGTTGCACCATCAACCAACTCATCTTCAGTACAAGCTTGATAGAAGGATCCATAAGAATATTAGAAAGTTTGCAACCAAGTAGGCATGTATCATCAAGCAAATCAAGGGCACAATTGCGTTGAAAAACATGAATCCCATCAGTAGACCGAGCAATTTCAAGACCCAAAAAATACTTCATAGGCCCCAAGTCACGAAGCTTAAAATGAGATTTCAATTGAGTCTTCAAAACTTCAACCTCAGAGTCATTATTGCTGAAAATAATAATGTCATCGACATAGACGACGGTGATTGAAATTCCGGAAGATCCGGTGATGAGCAAAGGTACCTCGACTTGCAGTTACGTTTCCCGATTGAACTCGATCACTAACTCCGATGTTGAAGACAATCTGAGGTTGCACAGGGAATCGATGAGAGAAGCTTGTCGAAGGTGAGAGAGATGAAGATCGGAGGACTCCGATGAGAATCCGGCGAGAAATTGTGATGATGACAGTGGCGGAAGTTAGTTAGGGAATAAGCTCAGAATAGCTCTAATACCATATTAGTAAAACAAACTCGTTCTCATTAATGTAACTGCCATGTACAAACTACAGTATTTATACTCTATACAGACTCGACTTCTGTACAACTCCATATACACGTATACAATCAATCATAAGCTGTACAATACATAGTATAGGATAATAGTTATCATTTTGCGTAAATCGATATATGTCTTGACTCTTGAGATAAAGAACAAGAACCCCTTGATCTTATTTCATATGATATAAGTCAACGCGGTTCGCAACAATACACACATGGATCCCTGTTTTTATAATAAACTTTGTGTATCTACATTTTTATGTTATGATAAACCATTTGTTGTTGCTCTAAACCACTCACAATCTATTGGCGTAAATGGCGTTGCCCACCTCTTACCATCAGCAAGTTGATAAGAATCAAAACTAATAGGAAGGTTCCTCGATTAAGTAATTGTCAACATGGTATTATTGCATTTCACATTTTCAAGTGAGATATTTTTTTGGTCAACTGTGTTAGCTGATTGTGAACATATTAATGTATACTGTATAAAATCTGATCTCTAACTGATATATTTTATAGCTAGTGTTTACTAAACCGATTAAACAACAACAAGTGTTTGATGTGTTACAAGTGACCAACGTCATCAATCATATGTAGCATCGGGTGCCCCTCCCCCTCGGTGGCCGTCTGATATCATTACCAAGGAGGCGTCTGCATAATATTCCCACGCTGGTGTTGCAGCTGATGGAAGCTCTTTCTCGTATTAGAAAGCATGCTCTGTTTTTCCTCATTATCCCAACTGTTTGAGTTTCTTCTTATTAGGGGCCTATTGGTTTCCAATTTTTTTTTGGTTTATGTTCTTCTATCCCGTCGGGTGTGAAGTAGTACTCTTTTTTATTTATTCAATGACAAAAAAAAACAACAAGTGTTTGATTAATAGTTTTCCTTTCTTTATAAAAAGTCGTTTACTTTTAGGAGTTTGAACTTGAAGAAATAAAAATGCGAATAGACTTATGATCTCTCTCCCTCTCTCTTTCTCTTGTCAACAGTTTAAGGAGGCTCATGTTCTCCTTCCTATATGATTTAAAAACTACAAGTGTTGGGTTACTTCGTAATTCTTCTATATATTTAAAAGACCACCACTAAAGAACTACATATCTATGGTTATCATTTTGCGTAAATCGATATAAGTCTTGACTCTTGAGGTAAAGAACAAGAAACCATTTATCTTATTTCATATGATTAAGTCAATGCGGTTCCCAACAATACACACATGGATCCCTGTTTTTATAATAAACTTTGTGTATATATATTTTTCCGGGAAATCATTTGAAGTGAAACAGTGACTTCAACTTCTCTTCACCCTTTTCCTTCTCTCTTGTTTCTCATGGCTTCTCTTACTTCTTCATTGTCGACTCGTAACTGGAGTTACAATGTCTTTGTGAGCTTTCACGGGCCTGATGTCCGTAAAACACTTCTCAGTCACATGCGTGAACAGTTTAATGTCAACGGGATCACTATGTATAATGATGAAAAGATGGTGAGAGGCGAAGAGATAGCTCCTTCACTCACGAATGGTATAAGAGAATCTAGGATCGCGATCGTGCTTCTCTCCAAGAAATATGCTTCGTCAGGCTGGTGTTTGGATGAATTGGTGAAGATATTGGAGTGCAAAGAAACGATGGGACAGATAGTGATGACCATCTTCTATGGAGTGGATCCATCCAATGTACGGAAACAGACCGAGGAATTTGGTATTGCTTTCGAGGATACTTGTAAACGTAAGACGAACGAGGAAAAGCATAAATGGATTAAAGCTTTGACTGATGTGAGCAACATTGCTGGAGAAGACTTCCTAAGATGGTTAGTTTTTATTTTCTTTGGTTATATTGAGAAAATAAATAGTTATAGGGATTTTCCTTCACTATGGGCAGCAATAAAATTTTAATTTTTTTTTATATTTAAAAATAAATGGTTAGTTTTTTTTTTCTTTGGTTATCCTGAGAATATAAATAGTTATAGGGGTTTTCCTGCACTATGGGCAGTGGTAAAGTTTTAATTTTTTATATATTTAAAAATAAAAAAAAATTAATATTTTAGATTTTATTATTTTTATACTAATATTTTAATATAAATATTAATTTAGTTAAACATAAAACTAAGATAAAATAAATAATTTAATTTATTTAAAATTAAACTTAGATAGATTTTCATTTATATTTTGGTTAAAATATATTAAACTAACTTGTATAAAATAAAAATGATATAAGTTTTATAATTATCATAATATACAACTAAATATCATTTTAATTTTTTAAATATCAAAAAGAAACAAATGATATTAGGATTAAAATTTGAAATTTCTAAAAATAAATTGTAAAATATTAAAAAAATTAATAATAAAAATTATATGATTGTAAAATATATATTTAAATAATTTTAAAAAAAATTTAAAATACTTTATACTTCTATTAGAGAATTTAAGGGTAATAATCATTAGAAACAAAAATATAAAAAATCTAACCATATGAAAGTGATAGCTAGAGTATTGAGTGTATAATATGTATTATTACCACTTTTAACCTTCAAAACCCACACACACTATTCTGTTCTTCTTCTTCATTTTTCTCTTCAATTACCCAGTTTTTTTTTTCATCTCATGTTTTCTCATATGTTTCCCTCGTTTGTTTTTCCTCTTTACCAACATTATTAATTACAAAATTCATTCTTCCACTGATGATAGATACAATTCTTTTTGTCGTTATCAGATATATTTTTTCTCTGTTATTTTCTCCATCCTTATTGCTTGTTAGTAAAATTGATCGAAGAAGATGAACTTTTAAAAGAATATTTTATTTTATATATACATACAGAATAAAAATGTAACATCATGAATAATTTCATTACTATCGACTATTAACATTGCTACCACAACCAATTCTTTAACCACCAGTTGTTTAGCCACCGCTACCATATTCTTCTCTATCGCCATCCATCGTTTCCTTACTTCTTTTCATTGTCTTTTCTTCCCCTCTTCCATCTCACGCAGTGGATTCTTCTTCTTGTCCACCAACCCTAGCGACACCTCATCCAAATCCTATGCAAATTGTATCTCCTTCTCCGCATCGTAATTCTTATTTCATTATTTCAGCAGCACCACCTCTAGTCATTCCATGGCAAAGTCCTATTTAGTTTTCTTATTCTATTTGTCGCATAAAAATGATTTTAGAATATATAATACAAGATTATATTATGTTTTGGTCTTTATTGTGTTTTGTGACTTAGGTGTTTTCCATTTGCTTGGATTGACTAGTGAAGTTGATATTGGAGGATTGTACTATCAAGATTTAATTCAGATTTGTAGAAGATGAACAATGTTAATATTGTACTATTCTATTAAATGACCACATATAGTATGTCGTATGTCTCTTCTTCTCTTTCATTTATTATGGTGGTTTCTTTTACTCCTCCTTTTACTATATTAACAATGTCACCAGTGACAATGACACTAACTTCTCCATTAATCAGACTCCTCCTCCGTCTAGTGATTCTTATCATTCACTTCCGGAAAATAATAATTCACATTGATAAACTATTTTGGTATGTTATATTCTATTTAAAAAATATAGAATAGAAATATAGTTTTATAATCTCTTTCTCTCTCTCAATTATCGTTCACATATCCTCCTCTTTATCTTCCAATTTAGCAAAAGATCATTATTGTCAAGAATTCTACTTAGTGTCTTCCCAAATTTTGAACCCTTCCCTCCCTTCTCCAATTTGATTATGCATTGTGGACATACATAGAAATGAAATATCTATTTGTTTGTGTCAAATTTCCATACTATGTCGTAATCATGTATAGTATAGTCACTTAATGGCTAAAATTCAACTTCGTAACTAGAATTGTTCTTTTTGTGACTATACTATATGATATGTAGTATAGTATGATAGTTTAGTTTTTGAGCATCAACATCATGCATACGCGCTAGAAGAAGATTTTGGTTAAGTTTGTGCACAAATTGTCCCATCCACTGATTGTCAACTGTAGAATGGGTATATTCTTTGTTTTTTATCGCTTATGAATAAAGAGAAAATCATCGTCCCTTTCTATTATTATATTATTTAGTGACATATTTGAAAAAAAATTATTTTAATGATGATTTTTAAGTTATTACCATATTTTATAAAATTACCAAAAAATGAAATCAGCATTAATTATAATTGTTCATGTCACATTTAACCATAAGCGATGGCGATGTCATCAATTATAGTATGCTATGTAACATTTTTTGGGTGGAAATAATTGTAAAGATGACATGTGTCAAAATCACTTTACAAATAATTTCAAGAGGATGGTGTTATAAAAGGGAACGTTTTGCTGAATGGATATTAGAACTTAGGCATGTTCAATCTGGTGTTCGGTCCGGTTTCGGTTCGGTTTTTTCGGTTTTCGGTTATTCGGTTTATAAAAATTAGCTACCATATTGGAACCATATTTAATTTGGTTTGGTTCGGTATTTATACTACCGGTTTTCGGTTTATTCGGTTTTATACCAAATAACATTATTATTTGATTTGGTTTCATATTATATGAATTTTTTTTAAAAACATATTGTCAAAACTATCATTTATTTAAAATATTACTAGGTGTTCATAAATATAAAAATGTGAAATTAACAACAAACAAAACGACCAATGATTCAGTTTTGTACAGTTTTTCTTATTTTTTCTTTGTTCTTCCAAATAAATTACATGGTACAATCTAATTTCACAATTTATTACAACATGCAAAATCAAATCAAATTTAAATAATAATTGAAGAAAATAAAATAAAATTATTAAGATATATCTTCACAAGGAATGAAATTTTTTTTAAAAAAAAAAGACTATTCCAAGAAAATAAATGGTTATATAACGTATATATTTATATATTTTTTCTTTAATTGGTTTTGTTCGGTTTATTCGGTTTAATCGGTTATAAACCTAACCATATCCAAATCCTATGGTTTTTATAAAATCATATCCATTCGGTTTATATGGTATATATCAAATCCAAACCATATTCTCTATTTTGGTTCGGTTCGGTTCAGTTCGGTACGGTTCGGTATTACCATATTGAACAGCCCTATTAGAACTCCATGTTATAAACTATTGAGAACAGAGGAAGGTTATCATGTGACTATATGATGAAAACGTGCTTTCTCTTTTGTTAGGAAAAATGAAGCGGACATGGTCAAGAAAATTGCCAGAGATGTTTCAGATAAACTCAATGCTACAGCGTCTAGAGACTTTGATGGCATGGTGGGACTTGAACCTCACATAAAAGAATTGAAGTCTTTACTAAATTTAGATGATAAAGGAGTTTTGATGGTTGCAATCACTGGTCCTGCAGGCATTGGTAAGACGACCATTGCTAGGGCTTTGCAAAGTCAAATCTCTAATATGTTTCAGCTTACTTGTTTTGTGGACAACCTTAGAGAAAACAGTCATAGTGGTTTTGATGAATATGGTTGGAAGCTGCGTTTACAGGAGCAATTTCTTTCAGATGTTTTGAACCTTGAAAATATTAGAATATGCCATTCAGGTGTAATAGAAGAAAGGCTATCCAAGCATAGGGTGCTCATCTTTCTTGATGATGTACACCATTTAAAGCAATTAGAAGCGTTAGCAAATAAAACTACATGGTTTGGTCCTGGAAGTAGGATTGTAATTACCACAGAAAACAAAGAGATTTTGCAGCAACATGGTATCAAAAAGACATACCGTGTGGGGCTTCCATCAGATGATCAAGCGTTCAAGATCTTATGTAGATATGCATTTGGCAAAAACTCTCATAACCATAGTTTTGAGAAGCTTGTACCACGAGTAACAAAGGTTTGTGGTAACCTTCCGTTGGGTCTAAGTGTTGTGGGTTCATCTTTGCGTGGGAAGGAGGAGGATGAATGGGAAGAATTACTGAGCAGGCTGGAAACTAATCTTGATCGAGATAGCGGAACTATTCTTGATCAAGATATTGAGGACGTACTAAGAGTAGGCTATGAGAGTTTAGATGACAATGAGCAAACTCTATTTCTCCACATTGCAGTTTTTTTCAACTATAAAAGTTGGAAACTCGTGAAAACCATGTTCGATGACAGCGACTTGGATGTCAAACATGGGTTGAAGATTCTTGTAAACAGATCTCTCATCATAGAAACCGTTGAATGTGAGCCAAGAATAGTCATGCACAGATTGCTAGAACAAATGGGTAAAAAAGCCAATGAAAAACAAGATCCTTGGAAACGCCGGATCTTGATGAATGCTCGGGAGATTTGTGATGTTCTTCAACATGCCAAAGTAAGTTCTTTCTCCTGTATATAAATATGTACTATAATTTTTGTTCTGTAAGTCATTTTTTTTAAACTAAACATTTGCTGTGGTGCTTACAATTTCTATTTATTTGGAATTTTGACTAGGGTTCATGGACTGTTCTTGGTATATCGTTTGATATATCAAGAATCAACGAACTATCCATCAGCAAGAAAGCTTTTAAAAGAATGACTAATCTCCGATTCCTCAAAATTTACAAACGACAATATGATGGGAATGATAGAATGCATATACCTGAGGAGATTAAGTTTCCATGCGGACTAAGGTTACTAGATTGGGAAGCATATCCGAGCAAGTGTCTTCCTCCTACATTCAATCCTCAATATCTTGTCGAACTCAGTATGAAGAATAGCAAGCTTGAGAAGCTATGGGAAGGGATCAAGGTTGGTGTTGTACTATAATAATATAATTTCTGTTTTAATTTATAAAAACTACTTTGGTCATGATTACAAGGTTTTTAAAATATAAATGATTTTGATCATTATACTTCGGTTTAGATGATAATTCTATATAATTTGTCTTTATGATAAAATTTAAAATTATATATACAATATTACTTAATTTTACTTTTCAGATTCACAGCCCCATTTAAATATTTATTTGGTCATGTTAATATACATAAATTTAGTTTCTTATATTTAGATTAAATTTTTGAATTGAAAATCTAGTAGCTAATATTAATTTGAATATTTACGTTTACAATAATTATTTTTAAACTTGAAATATGCTAAAAATACATTTGATGTTGTTTTACGTGTATAACTTGAGAGATTTGTTAAATTTGGAAGTATGATTTATAGAGAGTTTGTTGATTTTAAAAGTTGAGAGATTTGTTAAATTTGAAAAGAGTTGTAGAAAATTTTTGATATTGTAAAAATCAAAGAAAAATAAATTAGTATAATAATTTTAAGAACTTAAGGGATATATGTAATATTTTAAAATTTTTGTTATGTGAGTTCAATGGTTAATAAATACAATCTCCAATAATACTAACTTTAATAGATTTGTAGAATCATTAAAATTATAACTTTTTGAATAACAAAAAATATTGTAAGTATTTATAAAATCATCGCACCAATAACAGTGGATTTTAATAAGAATCTATAAACCAATAACACCAAATTTTTCAAACTCTTATAATCACTATAAATGTAATACCAGTAACATACCCTAAGATTTATAATGGAATACAAATAACACATTTTAGTTCTATATGGTGTTAATGTTTTAGTGTCATGTTATATGATGCTCTTTCTCTTTGTATCTTGTATTGTTTTACGTTCAGCCGCTTGCAAATCTCCAGAAGGTGGATTTTTCAGGATCTGTTCATTTAAAGGAACTTCCCGATCTTTCAAATGCTACAAATCTTGAAAAGTTGGATCTAATAGGCTGCGAGAGCTTGGTAGAGATCCCAACTTCTTGTTCGAATCTTCATAAACTACAGAAGTTGTGGGTGACTGGATGCATAAACCTACAACTAATTCCAGCTGGCATGAACTTGGCATCCCTTGATGAAGTCTTCATGAGAGGATGCTCAAGGTTGAGTAGCATTCCAGTCATGTCAACGAACATCAGAAAACTGTGTATATCGGAGACAGCGGTTGAAGATGTGCCTGCATCAACTAGGCTGTGGACTCGTCTCACGTCTCTCAGTATAAACAAAGGTGGAAAGCTCAAAAGATTAACATATCTCCCTAAGAATGTCACAGATTTAGACCTAAGCTATTCTGATATTGAGAAGATTTCAGATAGCATTAAAGCCCTTCATCAGCTACGGAACCTTAATCTAGCTGGCTGCGCAAGACTCACGTCATTACCAAATCTCCCTGGTCCGCTCAAAAACGTAATAGCGGAAGACTGTGAATCACTTGAAACCGTATCAAGCTCTTTGAACACTCCAAATGCGCGGCTCAATTTCATCAACTGCTTCAAACTGTGTCATCAAGCAAGAAGAGCAATTTTTAAACAATCATTCTTCATAGGAGGGGCACTCTTACCAGGAAGAGAAGTTCCTGAAGAGTTCGATCACCGAGGCAGAGGAGCCTCACTGACCATTCGTCCAGACGGTAACCCTTACAGCGGATTTGTGGTTTGCGTGGTGATTTCCCCTAAGCAGCAAGAGTTTAGTTTCTCCCAGCTGCTGTGTCGTCGCATAGGCGTAGCTCAGGATGACTTCTATCCAGTTGAAATGTTGGTCTACGTAGGTGAAGTCCACAAGCTTCGAGGGGAACATCTATTTGTATTCGACTCTCGACATATAGAGTTCTACCCATCTGATATGAGCAGAGAGATAGTACTCGAGCTGAGCAGCAAGTCCAACGATTTCGGTATCATTGACTGTGGTGCCAGGATCTTGACCGACGAGAATGGGAGCAATGAATGTGGCTTAGACGACCAAGTGTTAGAAGAAGAAATTGAGCTTGAATCTAGCGAAGCTTTTGAAGATGGCATCGAACATACAGATGAAGTAGTCTGTTACTCGGAAGAAGTGGACGGTGGAGAACGTGCTGATTGTTGGAGTTGGCTTTTGATGTGCTTCGATCTCTCCCATTGGTGAGATTTGTTTCCGGAAGAAGACGATAAAACCTGGATGTGGACATAACTAGGGCGTATGTCTAAAGCTATGTGATTTGCCTAAAGACCATGTCAAGGAAGCAAATTGATAGACCCAACCACTTGCTTGAAAGCAAATGCATTCGTAAAAGTCTTGAATAGAAAGGAAAGTGGCTACAGACATGTACATGTAGTGGAAGACAAAGGTTTTAGATATTTTACTTATGTTGCTTTTGGTAGTTTTCCATTATTTAGCATATTTTTCCATTGTGTTTTGCTTAGCGTACAAGGTAAGAGACCCTCTAGGCTCTAGCTTTCACTATCATCTTCGAATAAAGATCAATAAATTAAGGAGTTCTTTCGGTTCTCGAATTACCGGAGTTAAAGTTTAGTTAGCTTTCTCGAATAAGCTAGCATCTCGCAAGATTTATCCTAGTGGTGTCTATCACAAATCTCGATACTAATTAAGGTTATTGTCGTTATATTATAGATCTTGTTAATTCTGAAAGTGGTTTCAATTTCAATCCACCGGTAAAATTCATATTACTTGACTAGACAAAAGATTGATTAGTTATCAAGATTGAGAACCCACTTCTAATATATAAGAAAGCTTTTCTAAAGGAAAAAGGAAAATCGATATTACCAACAACAACAAAAAAATGAAAACCGCATTTTGATGTTGTATAAATATTGCTTTAAGGAGTTGTAAATTATTTATTCACGTAATCAATATAAATCTTAAAATGGATCATATGCCTTACTCGTGTTTTTCGGGAAGTTTTATTGTTTGTCCATTTCAAAAAAAAGTTTTCTTGTTTGTTCGTGTTTGTGCACAAAATATCTCTTCTTGCTTTGTTCGTGTTTGATTTGTGTATTTTTGGATCCAAAAATTGAAAACTGCTTATAATTAGTCCCTGTTAGTGATTAGTTCTTGTTTTTAATGAATACTGAATTTTAGTATATGTTTTGATTCGAAAAGTTATGGATATCCGAATTTTTCGTATCAAATATCTTAAAATGTTTTACTTTTGTACGAGTTACGGATATCTGAATTTTTTGTATCAAATATTCTAAAATGTTTTGCTTTTGTACGAGTTATGAAATTTTCCAAATGTGAAATTTCTCAAGGAAGCAATTGGTTGGTACTTTCCAGTAAGTTTCTAACGTGAAGTCCTTTTATGGAACCATATCTTACTTTTGTGAATTATGTACAAATGCTTAGAAATTAACGTGAGCGGAGATTATTAGTCATGCCACAATCATTGTGTGACCTTATTTCAAACTTTAAAAAACCACCACGTAACTACTCCGTAAATACAAGGAAGCATCCCTTTTAATTTTCTTTTTTGTTTTTAACTTTTATATAGCTTTCCCATTACACATTTTAATTTCAATATAGCTGATACTTATCTTAAGAATACTCATTACCCTTTTCCATGTCTCCTAGCTCGTCTCTCATGGCTTCTTCTTCCTCTTTTACGTCTCGTAACTACAGCTACAATGTCTTTGCGAGCTTCCACGGTCCTGACGTCCGTAAAACACTTCTCAGTCACATACGTGAACAGTTTACCCACAACGGGATCACTATGTTTGATGATCAGGAGATTGTGAGAAGCGCAACCATCGCCCCTTCACTCACAGAAGCTATCAGAGAAGCTAGGATCTCTCTTCTGATTCTCTCGAAGAACTATGCTTCCTCAAGCTGGTGTCTGAATGAACTAGTAGAGATCTTGGAGTGCAAGAAAGCTATGGGGCAGATAGTGATGACCATCTTCTACGGAGTGGATCCATCCGATGTACGGAAACAGACCGGAGAATTTGGGATCGCTTTCAATGGAACTTGTGCAAGTAAGACGCACGAGGAAAGGCAAAAATGGAGCAAAGCTTTGAACCAAGTGGGTAACATTGCTGGAGAAGACTTCTTAAGATGGTAAATTGACTTTTTATTTCTTGAATTCTAGGGAATGGATTTGTTATATGAAAAACGGAACGGTGTTCTATTTGCTTCTTTCTTTCTGTTTATTTAGTGACTAGGAGGTTCTAGACCCGGAAACCCAAACTATATTAAATAAATTCTTTTTATTTCCTCAGGTCAAATGAAGCAAAAATGATCAAGAAAATTGCCAGAGATGTTTCAGATAAACTGAATGCTACAGCGTCTAGGGATTTTGATGGCATAGTTGGACTTGAAGCCCATTTGAGAGAAATGAAGTCTTTGCTAGATTTTGATAATTATGGAGTGAAGGTGGTTGCAATCTCTGGTCCTGCGGGCATTGGTAAGACTACCATTGCTAGAGCAATCCATGGCTTGCACTCTTATAGGTTCCAGCTTACTTGTTTTGTTGACAATCTTAGGGGGAGCTATCCCACCAGTTTTGATGAGTATGGTTTGAAGTTGCGTTTACAAGAAGAGTTTCTTTCCAATATTTTGAAACAAGATGGAATTAGGATATGCCATTTAGGTGTGATAGAAGAAAGGCTACACGACCACAAAGTGCTCATCATTCTTGATGATGTGAACAATATAAAACAATTAGAGGCGTTGGCTGGAGATGTTTCTTGGTTTGGTCCTGGAAGTAGGGTTATAGTTACCACAGAAAACAAAGAGCTTCTACAGCAACATGGTATCAACAACACATACCATGTGAAGTTTCCATCTAGAGGAGAAGCGCATGAGATATTGTGTAGATATGCTTTTAGACAAAGCTATCCACATGATGGTTTTCAAGAGCTTGCATTAAAAGTAACTGACCTTTGTGGTAATCTTCCATTGGGTCTACGAGTGGTGGGTTCATCTTTACGCGGAAAGAAAGTGGACGGATGGGAAGACGTGATGAACAGGCTAGAAACTAATCTTGATCATCAAGATATCGAGCAAGTACTAAGAGTCGGCTATGATAGCTTAGATGAGAATGAGCAAACGCTATTTCTCCACATTGCAGTCTTCTTCAACAATGAAAACGGTAATCTTGTGAAAAACATGTTAGCTGACAGTGACTTAGATGTCAAACACGGGTTGAAGATCCTTGTAAGCAGATCTCTAATAGAGTTATATAACAAGACGGAAACAATAACGATGCACAGATTACTACAACAAATGGGTATAAAAGCCATCCATAAACAAGAGCCTTGGAAACGTCGGATCTTGATAGATGCTCCGGAGATATGTGATGTTCTTGAACATGCAGCAGTAAGCCCTTTTCTCTTGTATATTCTTTGTTCATCGTGCTAACAATATATGTTTTTATTTGGAATAATAATGGTGTAGGGTGCTAGAGTTGTCTCCGGCATATCATTTGATATATCTGATATTGATGAAGTATCTATAAGCCCAAGAGCTTTCAAAAGAATGCCTAATCTGCGATTCCTCAGAGTATACAAAAGCAAAGAAGATGGGATTGATGTAATGCATATACCTGAGGAGATGGAGTTTCCTCGTCGTCTAAGGTTACTAGATTGGAAGGCATACCCAAACAAGTGTCTTCCTCCTACCTTTCGTCCTGAATATCTCGTAGAACTTGATATGCAATATAGCCAGCTCGAGTACCTCTGGCAAGGAACTCAGGTTGGTGTTATACTTCCATCTTGAATATATATAGAAAAAGTAACATCAATATATTAAGAAAAAATTAGAAAATAATTAATCTAGAATTCACCTTGAATAAAACAAACTATGGTATATATTTACATAAATTATATATATATAATAATTATTAAGTTATGCATATATTTATGTACGATTTTTTAAAACAATAATATTATTTTATTTTCTTGTCGAATTGTGTTTATTAATTCAATTCGGAACTGGTGAAATTTATTAATTTATTGTGTTTATTCATTTGTAAACTATTAATTATCGAGTTTTTAGTGTATATATGTACTCCTTCACATTATATGATGTTCTTTCTCTCTGCTTGTTGTGTGGTTTTACATTCAGCTGCTAACAAATCTCAAGAATATAGATTTGAGAAGGTCTTTTCATTTGAAGGAGCTCCCAGATCTTTCAAATGCTACAAATCTCAAAAGATTGTATCTAAGTTATTGCCAGAGTTTGGTGGAGCTTCCAGCCTCTTGTTCAACTCTTCCTAAACTAAAGGAATTGTGGATGGATCACTGCATAAACCTACAAGTCATTCCAGCTCACATCAACTTGGCATCTCTTAAACGCGTCAGTACAAAAGGATGCTCAAGACTGAGACATATTCCATTCTTGTCAACAAACATCAAGCAAATGGATATATCAGAGACAGCGGTAGAAGATATGCCAGCATCAACTAGTCTTCGCACTCGTCCTATGGATTACTCTATGATCGGCTGTAGCAAGCTCAAGGGAATAACACATCTCCCTTCACATGTAACTAAACTAGACCTAAGCAAATCTTCTGTTGAAAGTATTCCAGATTGCATCAAATCTCTTCATCTTCTACTTGAGCTAAAGATTTCTGGATGCAGAAAACTAAAGTCATTGCCAGAGCTTCCTTTACAGCTCATGCTCCTATCTGCAAACGATTGTGAATCACTTGAGGAAGTTGCTTCCCCATTTCACAACCCGAATGCGAATATGTCTTTCACAAACTGCTTTAAATTGCGACAAGAAGCAATTATCCAAGAATGGTTTTGTCTCGGGTCTGCTTTCTTACCAGGAAGACAAGTACCAGCAGAGTTCGATCATCGAGCCAGAGGAAGTTCCTTAACTATTCCTCCCTCTTCTTTCACAAGATTCAAGGTTTGCCTCGTGCTCTTACCAAACCATCAAATCAGAGAAACTTCACAACTATTATGTCGTTGCATAGTCAATGGCGACTTGGCAAACTCTGAAGACAAGGTGGTCTACTTCAACCTATCCAGATGTCGAAGGGAACATCTATTTATATTTCCTTCTGGCTTGTTTGAACAAGACGAAGGCCTTCATGAAGTTAGGAGAGAGATATCGTTCGAGTTCAGTAGCGAATTCAACGACTTCGACGTTGTTGAATGTGGCGCCAAGTTTTTGACTGACGAAAACAGCTTTGAATCTGAATCCGACCAAGCAGCGACAATGACAGCCACAATGATGGGAGCTATGAATATGGATCCAACGCCAATAATAGCCTCATTGATGAGATATGAGTCCATGAAGGCCAAACACAGCAATGAAAGAGCTAAGATCCAACTCGTCATAGTGAATGCGGTGCCTATTGGATAACGCAACACAACTAGATGTTGCCACAATATCTCCCTAGTCTAATATTTGATAATTCTTGATAGTAATAAACGATAAAATCCATGAACTGTAAATTTCTGTTTATCTTTCGTGTATGTTATATGGCACATGTCCTGCCTTTTACACATTTTTAAGTACTCGTACATGTTTGTAAGAGTTTTAAATCATGGACAAAATATTCAACATAGATATCTCTTTGAATTCAATTTAAAATCAAACAACAGTAAAATTGTTTCAGATCTTAAACAACTTCATGTTTGATGCAGAGAGAATATTTGGAAAATATTTTAAGGTTCCTATGGCTTTCTTATATGAAACTTAATAAAAATGAGAGTTCTCTCATCATTCTTTGTTTTCGATTAAAGAATCTGTCCCCCTATCTCTTTGTTCTGTGTATGGAACGGCTTTGTCACCTTATCGATGGAGCTGTTGCGGAGAACAATTGGAAACCTATACGACTATCACGAGGAGGACCAACGCTCTCCCATATCTTGTTTGCGGATGATCTTATACTATTTGCAGAGGCCTCCGTTGCTCAGATACGGGTCATTAGAGGTGTTCTGGAAAGATTTTGTATAGCATCTGGTCAGAAAGTTAATTTGGAGAAATCCAAGATATTCTTCTCTGCAAATGTTTCGCGGGAGATGGGAAGAATGATTAGCGACGATAGTGGCATCCAATCAACATGTGACTTGGGCAAATACCTCGGCATGCCGGTGTTACAGAAGCGGATCAACAAAGACACCTTTGGAGAGGTCCTTGAGAGGGTTTCCTCTCGACTTACAGGCTGGAAAAGTAAGACGCTGAGCTTTGCAGGCCGTCTGACACTTACGAGGAGCGTTTTATCGTCGATCCCAGTTCATACCATGAGTACAATTATGCTTCCACAGAGCACCCTTGATCAACTAGACAGACTTGCACGCGACTTTCTCTGGGGGAGCTCCTCAGACCGACGAAAACTTCATCTTGTGTCATGGGACAAAGTTTGCCAACCAAAAAGTGAAGGAGGCTTAGGAATCCGGCGATCAAAAGAAATGAACAAAGCCCTGATCGCAAAAGTTGGATGGCGAGTTTTGAATAACGAACGCAGTCTATGGGCTCAGGTGGTGAGAAAGAAATACAACGTAGGTGATCTCAAAGACACGAAATGGATGATTCCTAAAGGGACTTGGTCTTCTACCTGGAGAAGTGTGGGTATCGGACTAAGGGAGGTCGTGGTTCAAGGACATAGATGGGTACTAGGTGATGGAAGACAAATTAAGTTTTGGCTAGATACTTGGCTATCAAATGATCCTCTGATACTGTCATGCACATCTAGTTTGCCACAAGATCAAGAAAACCAACTAATAAAAGATCTGTGGAAAGACGGCATCGGTTGGGATTTGGAGAACATTGCTCCGTATCTGGCAGAGGATAAACGACTTGAGCTCCTTTCAGTCGTGCCTGATTATGTAACTGGAGCGAAGGATAGAGTTGCTTGGAGAGGTACGAATAATGGAAGCTTCTCCGTAAAGTCGGCCTACAGGTTCTTAACGTCTATGGTTTCACCAAGACAGAACATGGAGAAGTTCTACCAAAGCATTTGGACTGTCGTGGCTCCGGAGAGGGTGCGATGTTTCCTGTGGCTAGCTGGACAGCAAGTTATCATGACTAATTTTGAGAGACACAGAAGGCATTTGGGAGCTACGAGTATGTGTGAAGTCTGTAGGGGTGCGACGGAGACAGTTCTACATGTTCTTAGGGATTGCCCGGCGATGGAGGGAATATGGAATCGTGTGGTTCCGATGGGGAAAAGGCAGACTTTCTTTAACCAGTCACTTCTCCAATGGCTCTTTTCGAATCTAGGAGATAACCAGAAGATAGGAGATAGCGTATGGTCCACCTTTTTTGCAGTAACGACATGGTGGGCGTGGAAATGGAGATGTGGTAATGTCTTTGGAGATAACCGGCTGTGCAGGGACAGAGTAAAATTTGTCAAGGAAAAAGCAGCAGAGGTGACCAGAGCAACAGGCGCCATAGGGGAACCAAAGTGTGTAACGCGACGTGAGGAAAGAAGCATAGGATGGGAAGCTCCGAGAGATGAATGGATTAAACTAAATACAGATGGGGCATCACATGGAAACCCAGGCGAGGCAACTGCAGGCGGAGTGTTGAGAAATAGTCTTGGCGATTGGTGCGGCGGTTTTTCACTAAATATTGGACGATGCAGAGCTCCTTTGGCGGAATTGTGGGGGGTCTATTATGGACTGGTACTGGCGTGGGAAAGGGGGTTACTAGGTTGGAGCTGGAGGTGGATTCAGCACTTGCGGTTGGATTTCTTAAGACAGGAATTGAGGCGACTCACCCACTGTCATTCCTGGTACGTCTGTGCCATGGCTTTCTTTCAAAGGATTGGATTGTCCGAGTTGTTCACGTGTATAGAAAAGCTAACCGTCTCGCCGATAGGTTGGCCAACTATGCGTTTACTTTACCTTTAGGGATTCATAGTTTTGATTCTGCACCACCTGATGTAATTTCGATTCTTGACGATGACGTGCTAGGCGTTTCTCGTACTAGGCATATTGTGATGTCGTAGTTGCTGAACTTTTTTAAATAATACAGGGAGATATCTCTCCCGTTTGCCCACCAAAAAAAAAAATCTTAGATATTTTTAAATGAAACAAAATCCTTGTAATTATCATAGTTTTACATGTATTCTCAGATACAACAGATCATTAATTATTAATTCTACAGATCATTAATTATTAATTCTATACACGGTGATGCCTTGCGATACTTTATATATATGTTGAAATGTTCATATTCATCATCATAAGTATTGTAAACTGGATCTCCAGTAATCTCTATATACATGATTCAGTAATCTCTATATAAACGGTTTCATCACTGTGCACGAACAAATTTTCCATGATTTTTAGAATCGATTTTGACTTTGTTCTAAACTTAGATACTAAGAGCACCCCCATTGAAGGTTCACGGGGGGAGTTCACACGGAAATCAAGAAAAAAAAATAATAAAATAAGAAAAACCTATGAACCCCTCTCTCCTAAAGTTCACCGCAGTGAACCCCTCTCTCCTGAGGTTCAACACGTGGCGGCTCGGGATTGGTCTAGATTTTTTTTTTTGTTTTTTTTTCTAAAAAAAATCAAAAAAAAAAACAGAAAATTTTTAATAATAAAAAAATGATTCAATGAACCCCAAGAGGGGGTTCATTGATGTGGATGCCCTAATCATACCAAGCCAAGCTCAAATATGACTAACTAAATAATGTTTCTAAACAGAAAAAAAAAGTCTAACATGTCAGATCGAATCCAAGTTTCAAAAATAAGATTCTTTAAGAAAACCATTGTGAAGAAAAATATTGACCTAAAGCACTTACGAAAACTTTCCAAAGGAAAAAAAGAAGGCATCAGCAAAAAAAAAAGTTTAGTTAAAAATAAAACAGTTTTAGAAACAAAAATTTTAAAAACAAAAGAAAAGCTATTAATTCAGAAGAGGGATCAGATGGTAAGAGAAAGAGAGCGCTCAATTGTCGTAACAGGCGGAGCGAAACACTCTTCTCGCATAATTAGCGAGTTATTTACCACTCATCATCTCCCCTTTAACTTGCCTGAAGGATCATGCTTTAAAACTAACCCATCGCTAATCCTTTTATAGCCAACCAATCATTCCCTCACTTCCCAAACTAACCGATGTGGGACGACTCTCAATTTCTTTCTTCTCTACTAAACTAGTTTACCGATGTGGGACAACTCACAATTTCTTTTTCTTTTCAAATGAAAGTAAAACTGTATTCAAACAAGAGCTTTTTTTTTCTTTAACATAAATTCAATCAAGACTTTGTTACATCTTTTTATTTTATGAAACACCGACTTTGTTACATCAGTCAAGACTTTGTTACATCTATTGCTTCTTTTTTGAAAAGTTTTCATCCTTGAAGGAAACCACCTCGCAGGTCCATCTTCACATGCTGTGTTCTTGATGACTTGAAGACGAATTGTGGTCAGTTGGGTTCTTCTTGTCTTGTTAAGACTCAAGATGCCTTTCGATTCCGATGGGTGGTGAACCACTGGTGATGGCACTGATGGGTCTGCTCCATGTCTGGGATCACTTTCTTTTTTATTAACCTTGAAGCAGTAGCAGCCCTGAGGGGGAAGCCAAGAAAGCTTAATTTTCAGCCTTTTTGTTTGTGGAAAATATTGGCCAAAATTTTTTAAAAACTTTAAATAGCTTAGTGGTTAATGAAAATCAAAATTGAGATGTAGGTAATGGCTTCAATTCCTAGCTACAACAATAGGCATTTTTTTATTAATTGCTTCTGGTTTATAAATATTCAGAACCTGCTTGGCTTTTGCTGTTTCAAAGTTTTGAACCAGTGTGTTTGTTGATAACAAAAACTGTCTTTTGGCTACCTGTTTTGATCTATTTACTCTCTCTTCGACTTGTTTTGATGTAATTTGCAGCTAGGAGCTGGCACTTTCTTCCCCTGTTTAGTAGCTGTTAAGGGTCGGAGCTAATGTCACCCTTACCGGTGACGCTAGTGAAGCAGAGGTATATAAACTGTGTTGATATATACTCTTTCTCATTGGGTTCATGAGTATATTAATGTGCAGGTCTTGAGAATATGAAAAGCAGTTTGTGAGCTTAACAGGCTCAACTGCAATGTAATCTAATACCATTTTTCACTTTGTTCAACTTAGTAACTGCCCAGATAATCATTTGTTGCATATAAACGTTCCTATGCGTATATGTTTGTTTGTGACTCCAAGATATTATTTCATGTGGTTTGGATTACCATCTTCATGAGGTATTAACATTGCTACAATATAAGATATACTTTGTTAACTCTTTGCTTAACATCAAACATCTCTATTCACAAGATCCACCAAGAGCTTTTTGAATTTTACATTTTCTTGTATATAATCATATAAACATTTGTAGTATACCCTTTGTTTCTTCAGGTAGTCACTGTTTTTGATGTCCATATCAGGCATATAACATTGTTAATGTCGATATTAGCTTCAAGACCATACTTGAGATTGAAAACCTTTGATTATGTTCTTTCTGTTATGGCATCATATTTAAGTCTTTGTTTATGTACTTATTACAAACTTAAAGTGTCCTTAAATGGTGTACGTGAAGCAATAACTTTTCAACATCATTTTAGTAGTACGAAACAAGAAGACAAAGAACCTCAACTATTGCGTGCTAAATTGACCAAGATTATAATCAGAATTAAAAACCGCAACCAAAGTAGAGAAAGCATAGAGAGTGGTTTGACCTCAAAGTTACTTTTCAGATACATTGGAGATAAGAAAAACGTAAGAGAGAGATGTACAAAAAAAACGAGCTCTGGCTCAATCAAAATGAAAACTACTTCCAACGATCATGTTCATGCAAAAACTAATTCTAATCGTGATCGATGTATTAAAATCCGATTAAGCTTGCACATCTCCTTTCATCATTCCCCAATCCCGAGTCCAATATCTCACATAACCTTCTCTTTTTTTTTGGATTTGGATTCATCTTCTTCCTCATTGTGTGATCCTCAAGAAACAGCACACAGGGTTTAACAAGATCTCTCAAGAGTTTTCAGAGCCTGAAGATATGACTCTTAGCCGCGGAGGCTCTTGACTCTGTTCTTTCCTTCTCCAAAACGCCCTTCTCCACCAAACTTCAAAGCCTCTCTGGATATTAGGACAATCTTCATTTGAGTTCAAGAACCGATCAAACCAAGCCAAGAAAAACTCTTGCTGCCAAGCAAGAGGAAGAGTGAGAATGGTATTGCTTAATCCATCCTCCACTAAATACCTATCAAGCCCTTTCGACGCTCTCTTCATCCACGCAAAATCATCGTAGAAAGGTGTCAACCAGTTCCTCAGCAACAAACACCTCACCTCCTTTGGAGTCAGAATCTGCCCCTTCCCAATTCCAACAAAAATCCTTGCCGTCACTCTACTTATCTCAAACCTATGAACAACGGGAACCTTACCGTGCACATCAGATAGCTCAGAGAGAGAAGCCCACATCACAAGAAAATCCTCTGCAATCTGTCTATCAATCAAAATATCCAGAATCCAATGCAGATTATCCGCTTGTCTCCCAATCTGATCAACATTCTCCAAATCAGACTCCGCTGCTTGTAGAAACTGACGCTTAAGCTTATGCAAACACCCATCACAAGCTAAATACAATGACTCTTTCCTAAGATCATTACCAGAAGAGTTCTCCCTAAGCATTTTCGAAACAAGGGTTTTCATATCACGCCTAGCTTTCTCGTCTTTACCTTCAAGAACTATATGCAAAAGATTCAAAAGCACCTCATCGTTGCTGCTCCCATTGTGAGTAGCTTCTACAGAAACCCTTCTCAAAACTTCCGTTGCTCCCACGTTCTCAAGGTGTAACTCAGACAACAAAGAAGCAATTCTGTGTTCCTCATCTTCCGACCACGGTGCTGCTTCCAAATACTCAAGACACGACAGTACTCCAGCATCAAACCCAATAGCAGCCGAAACCTGACAAAAACAAGATTCAAGATTCAATCATTCATTACAAAAAACTCAAAATCTTTTTTCTAACAATACCTTCAAGATACCAAGAACTCTAGACACGTCCTGCCTCATCATCTTCTTCCTCAAATCCCTACAATACATCAACATCAACGTCTCTATATAAACCTCCACGTCATCACAATCCGAGATCTCAACAATGTACGGAGACGACGACCAACGATCCGACAACTTCACAGCGAAGAACCTACTATGAGCTACAAGAATCTGCCTGTGCACACACATCGTGATGCTAATCCCATCCTTAGAGCTCAGAGTGAGCTTCACGTCGCTCGAAGCCGGGTCGTTGAACTGGTTCCCGGGGCTCCGAGTCACTAAAAGATTCGAAATCCGTTGCATTGCGAGCGCTTGCTTGTCCTGAGCTGAGATTACGAGATGATTCGACGTCGTTCTCGAGGAAGAGGACGATGGAAGGACGAGGTTTTGGATCTGAACGGGAGATCCGGCTTCGCTGGACATCATCTCGAATAGCGTCGGACTTGCTCGTGACTTGTCGTGCATCGTCGGAGGAGGAGGAGGAGGAGGTGACATCGGGTTGAGGAGGCCCGCCGTTAGAGCGGAGTTGAACTTTGTGAAGCTTGAGGGGATTGAAGAGTCTCGCGGAGAAGTGTGACCGTTCGCCGCCGTGGAAGTAGTCGTCGTTGTAGAGAAGTCCATGGCGGTTAGGATTTGAAACCGGGTCGGGTCAAAATCTCAGGTTCGAATGAGAGAGAGACTGGCGATGGTGTCACTTGCAGAAGGAGCTTAAAAGACTGAAACCGGGTCGGGTTTCGGGTTAAACCGGTCGGGTCGGGTCAAAATCTCAGGTTCGAACGAGAGAGACTGGCGATGCCTATCACTGCAGAAGAAGCATAAAAGACTGAATCCGGGTCGGGTTAAAATATCAGGTCTTTTTGGTTTTGAACAACAAATCTCAGGTTCGACGAAAGAGAATGGCGATGCTTAGTCAAGGAGGATAAAGAATGGAAACCGGGTCGGGTTTTCGGTTTAAACCCGGTATTAACTGACCCTGAGCGGAGATTTTGGAGGTAGTTGTTTTTTTGGGGGAGTCTCGTGAATGCAATTGATGCCATGAGGTGTCGACAGTGCCAGAAGTGATAAATGCGCATCGCTTAGATTTTAGTGCTGATTTTTTTATTTTAACGATTATTATAGTATTTACTTTCTGTGGTTTTTAATATCGATGGGTTTATCGTTATCACTGTGGATATTATTGGCCTTTGGTTTTAACAAAGATGCTCGTTTTTCCCTCGATTTTATCATCATCTCGTTAAAATCTGAGATGTTTTATCATTGTTTTCTTAATTTGTTGCTTTCTTAAAAGAAGAAAATGATGTAATTTATTGATGAAAACCCAAAAAGTAAATTGTATTGCTTGTCGAGAAGCGATTAAAATTTTCAACGACATTTTGTTTGTAGTGTGGGCCAAAGCCCAAAGGACTCATGAGCCACGACACTGTGATGACGACTTTTATTTTGGAGGTTGCAAGGTACCAATGTGTGGAGACCATCATTCACTACACTATCATCGATCTTTTTTTTTCGTTACATTCCATTTAAGTACCTTTTTCTTAGATAATCATATTTTTGTTTGCTAATTCTTAGATATCATTTGATTTAAAAAGTTTCTCGATCATTAACTATCAGTGTATTATAAATCAATGAAAGGGATGTAAAGTTAACATCTACAATATATGGATAGTGATGACAAATCAGTTTTGAGCTCACTTACGGATTTAACTTTCCTTATGTTTTTTTCTGAAAAATGTTTGTAAATATGTTGTTAGGTTATAGTATACTCTGAATCTCTGATGTGTGATTCTGCTACATTTGATCATCTTGTAATCGATAGTTAAATAATTAGGCAGAAAATTTCATAACTTTAGAATATGGTTGTGATGTATTTTGTACGAATTGTTTCTTGAATCGAAGCTTACAAAGATTGATTTTAGACTTGTTATAGGTTCAGAAATTTGGATACTAATATTCTTGTAAGGTGAGTGTAATTAAGCATTAAAGCCCATATAATATGGTTCCATTATATTCCTATAACTAGTGGGTTCTTCCAACGTGTGGCCCAATTTAATTATGTCATGGATGTTGTGCCGAATGAATTAGTTTTAAATCAAAAAGGTTTTTCTTTTTTTGAGAAAAAAGCTCTGATTTTGAAGAACAAGTAAAAAATAATAATAAACAAAGACCATGTAATGATAATCAGGGAGACAAGAAATGGAGCTTTTTCTTCTTTTTTTTTTCTTAAGGACGCAAGTGAAATTAACAACCAACATTACATATTTAAAATTATTTCATTAGGTCATTTTTTTAATTTACATGTTTGGTGGGGGATAAAAATATGGGTTGATGAAAAAGTAATTTGTCACTTTGAGTAGACATAGCCAGTTAAGATAATCGATTCCACTAGAGGCTATATTAACCATATGTAGTCTCAAAACAAACTAAAATATTATATACTCTATATAGTATATACTATCTTATAGTGATGTAGTTGACAGATCGCAACACGTGACTAGTCTGGATCAGTTCTGTGAGGCCAGGATATCTCTGTATAATTCAAAAAAAAAAAGATGTAGTTGACAGGAAAAGAAATATTACACTAGAAAATTTCTAATAAACGACACAAATCCATTTAATTAACTTTAAACAGCTATACTAGTATAGCAGATCTATTTCAGCTAAATATATGCATATATCTATAATATTTACCTAATATTAAAATGAAAAAAAAAACAAGAAGACATCAGTTTGGCCGTTTAGGGAAAAGGTACAAACTACAACGAGTACTAACGTGAATGGAGAGCACGTTAGTTTGCCTGGTAGAAAGAGAGACAATAGATTCCCTGCTTCAGGTCTTGTATTAGCTGTCTTTGTACTATTTCGACAACTCTTTTATTTTTCAACTATTGTTACTAAAAGTGTTACTATATATACCAGTTTACTCAATAATATATATAATCCATTTTCAATTTCAAATTTAATTGGTGGATGTGCTTTTCGTGGTTGGATAAATACATCTACAGACTACAGCAAATATATTTGATCATTTTTAGTGGTTTTGTATTGATCTCCCTAACTTGTTATTATATAGAAAATTAGCATCCCGTCTACCTTCGGTTTACTCCTTTTGTTACTTATGAGTCTGAAAAAATGGTTGTGTATTAATTATGTTCACCAACACGAAGTATTATATAACCTGCATAAAATTAGATAGCATTTAATTGTTTTTACATTATTACATGTTACAATTTAAAATTACGCTTGTTTCTTTTAGAAAGGACCATTTTATTAAGTATGTTGCATTGTTTCGTTTTATACTTATTTTGTAATCCCATATGTACAGTACTTCGATTTTCCAATATATTTTTAATACAAACAAATGTTACCTACATATATTGATATTGGTCATGCGGTTACTGATAGTAGAAGTATTAAAGTGTAACATGAATCGCGTATTCACAGAGGCAAAGGTACGGTCTGACAAATACGGACGATAAAATATTATGTATAAATGTGACGACCTATAAAACAAAGGAAATTAATAGTTTCATTTAATTCCTAACGAAAAGGAAAAAGAGTGGGTTTCAAGTCAAGTCTTTTTTTTCTTCTTTTCAAGTCAGTCTACATGACCAATCATTATTCATTAACAGCGTCTGACTTGTTCGCATTTTACAGAAGTAACAAAAATAACAACAAAAGAGATCCATTTTATTTTCCTTTTCATTCTCGGAAAAACTCAAAAATCTTAAAAAGCAAGCAAAATATTAGGTGTCTTTACTATGAATAAACCAAAAAATATCTACTCAAGTATAAAGAATGAACTAAAATCAAATGAGTTTTAACCAGTTAAACATGGAATTATTAGTTTGGTCGCTTACTGACAAAAACGACAGTGTCTGACATGCAAAACTGGAATGAACTTTGTAGTTTTCCATTGAATTAGCAGACAAGTTTCGAGTTAAAGATGTTTAACTCTACTTTTAAAACTTAAAGCAAAATTCTTTTAATATTTGTTTACTGTCCCCATTTCTTATAATAGTTTAAGTTCTGCAAAGCATGTTGCCTCTACAGTAATCTCCGTACATTACCAATACAACAAAGTCTCTATATGTATAGTAAACTTATATGATTTACACAGTAGATACTGCAACAGTGCATATCATATCTTTGACTTTAATTGTACAACTTAAGTTTAATTTAAATTGATGGTATGAACTTACGTGCAAATAACCAAGTTGCGTTGGTCTAATGGTAAAAGAACTTTTACTGAAATATTCATATTTGGATTCGATTCTTGGCCACGGTAGAATTTATATATGGGCTTCAGCATTCGAGATCAAAAATAGTTATAAGTGAGTCACATGGTGACGCTTTGACAGTGTCCTTACTCGCTTCGACTTTAGTCTAGACCACTTTGATAGAGTCAAGATACTCTGGATTAGGAAAAAAAAACTTACGTGCAAATATACGAGAAAAACTTAGGGTTTTGATCATAATCCAGTCTATAAGTAGTCAGTAACACGCGCTGGCTACGGATTTCAAAAAAAAAAAAAAACGCTGGCTCAATCTATAAACAGCCCGAAGCTTAATTCCAACAAGTTTGAACTCAAACAACGTTTATCACTTGCCCAATTTTAAAATTTTGATATTTTTATATGAATTGAAAAAGAAGATGTAAACAAAAGAAGCTTATTAGTATGCTTAAAATGAATCAAACTTTCACGCTCACACATCAAAGATCATTAAATCTCTATAGACATCTAAGGGTATATCTATCTATATTACATAATTAATTCCAAAATTAAGTGAAAAATAGAATGTTGTACAAAAAAATAAAATATTCTTCGATAAATAGAATAATATTTTATTTTTTATTTATTACTTGATTTCCTATTTCATTATTTTAAATAAAATGGAATAAATTATTGATTGAGGATGAAGATACTCTGAACGGTTTGACGTAAACTAACTACAAACATGACTTTGGGTGTAATTATCTTTACTTTTTGAACAAACTAACCAAAATAGTACGTAAATAATTTAAATTAGAATGTTTCTCTCTTTAGTAACTTAAGAGAAAAAGTTATATTTATTCCCTTATTTTTCTTAAACGAATTTGGTTCTTAAATTAATTGTCCAGACAAAAAGAATTAATCTATGCTGGGTTCAGCTGGCCTTTTGTTAATATATACTGTATCTAATAACGCCAAAAACTGACAGTTACTGAATTTAATTAGTAGACACTTTTTAATTATTCTATAAACTCGTCTTTCTATATAATATTCACATGAATGTGTTGTAATCTTGATCTACTTAGTGTATATGGGAGACAAAGAGTCTGAATAATTTGTACTGCATACCTTTAACCATGTGGTGAATTCAAATTTTCCAAAGTACAGTTTTAAAATGTTTTTTTAATGCTGACTAAGCAAAATCTACTTAATTAAAGATAACAAAAAACGTAATTAATTGGGAAATTTTATCCACTGAAATATCGATAGTTATATAGATGTATAAAACTATATATATATAGTTAACAGTATGGTATGCATGTTAATGTATATAGTTGCAACCAAAAAGTGTTGGGAGAATGTGAAATGTCGGGAGGAGAAGATGGGGAGGGTGTGAGGTGGGTCAGTGCTGCTTTGGCTCTTTCATACATATTAGTCAGATACCCATATGACCCCCTCTCCAAAATAGATCCCCAAATATTCTTGGCTGGTTAAATCAATATTGTATTCTAGACGTATATCAGACAAACGGAATCAAAATCAAACTTGAGGAGCTACAAAAGTCTTTTCTACGTAGTTAATTTTATGTCATAATAATACCTCTTTAAAAGTCAATAAGTGAAGATTCATAATAGGAAATGACAAATATGATTGGTGATATCTCATCTAGTCATGTGAAAAAAAAAAGATTTGGCTTTGAATTCAAAGTTCGTCAAGAATTGTATATATCATTGTGATATCCAATAAATCAGATTTTCTGGTGCAACTTTATAAAATACAATGTAAGGTTTTGATTCTTTATGTGATTGCAATTTCAATTGATGTGAAAAAGATCCTGTTTTCATGGATATCTTTTTCTAATGAAGCTATATTCCTACAAAAATCTTAATTTCATGGTGTTCCAATAAAGGTTAGAGAAATTGGAATTAAACGAACCTGACGATCTGCTTTTACCTCAATTATCTGGCATGTTTCTGGATTTACATTAATACTTTAATAATTATCTGAAAAGAACATTGAAAATAGCCTAATTTCAGTAGTCACGCGGCATCCTCTATTATTTTTAGATTTCAATATGTATCAGGTTTATAAGGCTCTTAAAATATATAATTTTTCCTAACTATTTAATTCTATTTCAAAAATTTGTTAAATGGGGTTGTTATGTTAATCACGTCACATCAAATGCATTTTGTCCTAAATACATATATACGGGAATTGTGTTATAGTTAAACAACATACTTGCGTTTTTTTTAAATTCAAGCAAATTGGTATCTTTTATTATATAAAGCAGAAATCCGTTGGCAATTCTCAGACTGACACGTGTCATTTGAAAAAACAATTATGCACTAATTTTTTAAGAAAAATTTTAACAAAATTTTACAACCGTCTCTATCTCCCATGATTTCATATTTGCTTTTTTTCCTCCCACTATCTCATCTGTTTTGTGAAACTATGAAGTAACCATAACTATTCTACTCATCGAAACTACCAACAACGATCAATCACTCTTTTATGCTAATAATTTCTGTTTGTTTGAATTATTCTGTCAATTTAAAATGTACCAAAGTCAACTGGAACAGTCGGGGTAAGGAATTTCTACAGCTATCTTATATTGAATTATGATTATGGATATATATCAACTCTCTTTAAGAATTTCCAGATAAATCAATGAAGAGTAAAATGAAGCATGTCAACAGAAACTTCGGGAGTCTAGACATTGTTGATTGTTTCCGAAACCAGTTTTTTTTACGGTTGATTTTTAATCTTTCATCCATTTCAAGCATTATTATTTATATCTGAATCTCTTTGTGTCTACTTCAGTTTACTCTTTTGGTTTTTGTATAAGTCAATGCATCAGTCAGGAGAAAGAATCAAATTTTCTATTTGTAGGTTTTATTAAAAGTTTATCATAGGGTGATGAGAAGGCCAATAAGCTCAATAATATGTACACGAGAAAAAGTAACTAAAAATAGAAATTAAGTATTTAAATATGTTTCATTTCATCAGAAAATAAAAGTGAGCAAATGTTAGATAAGTGTAATTGGACTCCCCTCACGCTATAAATTTTTGTTTCTGCTACAAATTTAAGAAATCACATAGAAACTAAGGGGGGCTTATTGGAATGATGATTTGGTAGAATTTCATTTTTTTTTTCAAATCTCACCTTATTGGATCTAGTATTTATAAAACTTATCTTAAATCCTAGCTTATTGAACTTATCATTTATACAAACTCTATCAAATCCTCCCTTATTGGAAAATAAGTATTTCATCAAATAAAACATTTCAGGAATTATTTGGAATTATCTAAAAAAGATTTGTAGTTAAAATTTCACGGACGTGAATTCCATCTCTTGAGATGGTATTTGAAAAAACCGATCAGAAAAGTTTTAATTTTTCTTCACTGAACTTTCGACAAAAACCAGATCGTGCTTTACTGTGAATAAAAGAGCAAGTCATGTTCTCAATCTAACCCATTGCATCTCCTCTGGATTCTCCTAGCTTTACTGGTGTAGTTGGAACTTGGGCAAGTCATTTTGTGTTTTCTTTTAAAATTAGCGAGCTTCAATGAACGTCACATTTTGCGTTCAAAGATAATCAGGTGGTTCAGAAAAACCCTACCAAATCACCCATCTAAATTCTCTCCAAAATCTTCAATTCCAAAACAAAATCTCCAAATTCCATCTAAACTCCACCAAATCCAAAATTTCCTAGATTTACTCAAACTTCTAATTCAATAAGCCCCCCTAAGAGAATGCAGATATGCATTTAAAAACAAGATCGTTTGACAACTACTTAAGTTACTTTTTCATGGCTTTGTTATATTTTAATAAAACGTTTGACTTGTTTTTGTGGTCTGATTCAAATTTGAGATATAAATCTATCTAAGATTTACTACTCACACATTTTCATTCATAAAAATTCACGTCAGTTTATGTTTTACTTAGAATTACTAATATTACAATCAACATTTGATTCATATTTGTAAAAAAAAAATTGTCAGCTAGAACTTAGATCGAATTAGTATTTAACAATATAATTATGTCCATGCATAGCATGGGCCACAATACTAGTACTTATAATAATATAACAAATAATAAATAGTTGAAAACTAGACAGATATATGATATATCAATTTCAAAAAAAATTACCAACAAACCATTCATAATCTCACATTTATTTTTCTGCACCCCATCCACTTTGAGCTTTAATATCAATTTCAAAACATATTATATTGAACATCAGATTACATATTTTCTCACATAAGTCAAAACTAAGCTCCAGCAACGGATCTTCAAAGTAATCATTCAAACGATCAACTGTGTTATGTAATTTTATCGAGATAGATGACAAAAAATGATGTTAATGTACGTAGAAAATCATTAAGTGAACGATAATAAGTGTAAAGATAAGGATTACTGCAATAGACTACCTGCTAATTGTTAAAATCCAATGTAAACTGAAAACTTAGACCTAATGCATGTAAAAGATATATAATTAGAAGACATCTTGATCCACCGCGTGGTATGAATCAAAGAGTCGACTGTCTTGCAAAAGTAGCTGATCAAGCTCGAAATGATCCCTTTGTTTTTCCGTTGAGACTATGGTATAGCTGGCTCATGTAGCTAACTCTTTGGAGTGGTTTATTAAAAAAATTGTTGTTTGATGCCACAAAAAAAAAGATATGCACATCACAAAACTTATATAATATATACATCTAGAAGAAAAGAACTGTAACTATAAATATGAGCAAAAACAAGTCAATAATTAGTCATATATTATAAGTTTATAACCTAAAGAGACATGATCACCACATTCCTCGTTATATCCTTCAACAAGCAAAATAAATAAATAGAAAAGAACAACGCGCAAAATAAAACCCACATTATTGACTACTAAACTAACAAAGTAATAATTAGTTAACTAAGCACTTCTAATATTAATATACATACTCAACTATATATAAACCACACCCTCTTCATCTTTTACTTATACAATCCAAAACTCTCTCTCTCTCTCTCTCTCTCTCCCTCCCCCTCCTATCTTTTATCTCTACTTGTTACCATTTCTCTCTCTAACGACGAGTCAATGGGTTTTCCGGTGGGCTACTCCGAGCTCCTTCTCCCAAGAATCTTCCTTCATTTACTATCTTTCTTAGGTCTGATCCGAAAACTAATCTCCACTATTTTCTGGCTCGTCGGTTTACCCGATTTCCTAGAACCCGAACCGGTTTCATCTTCATGGCCCGAGCCAACACCAACCTCAAGCCACCAAGACTCTCACTTGTTTTCAGCAGCGCTTCTAGCTGGAGATATCTTGCCCGTTGTCAGATTCTCGGATCTAAACCGACCCGAGTCCGAATGTTGTGCAGTGTGTCTCTACGACTTCGAAAATGACGATGAGATCCGGCGGCTGACGAATTGCAAGCATATATTCCATAAAGGATGTTTGGACCGTTGGATGATGGATTATAATCAGATGACATGTCCACTGTGTCGTAAACAGTTTATACCTGATGATCTTCAAGTGGCGTTTAATCATAAGCTTTGGTCTGAATCTAGTGAAGTTTCTGAACTTCTTGTTGAATCATTTTAGGACAGTCTTTTCTTCTCTCTTGAAATTGTAATATATGTTATTTAATTTATTAGTATTGTCTTTGATGGATGTATATAAAAAAGGTAGTGATTACAGGCTAGTGAAAGAAGAATACGAAATTTGTATCATCTATTCAGAAGAAAGAAAATTAAAATTTTGAATTATTATCAATGTGTAGAATTTGTGTCTTCTTATTGAAAGAAAATTAAAATTTTGAATTATTATCAATGTGTAGAATTTGTGTCTTGTTATTGAATGAAAACAAATTTACTCATTAACAGTTTTTTTTGTCACCTAACTTTTATTGATAGCCCTTTTTTTTGTGACTAACACTTTTATTGATAGTCTTGATGAAAACAAAACCGAATTTAGCAGATAACCCCTATGAATAAATGTGTTATTTAAAGATATTTCCTATTTTATTCAAACTTGTCACAAAAACTCAAAAAACTTTCAATGTACAAAACCGTAGTTACAATGCATCGGTATTACCGAACAATTTTTCTTAAAACCTTTAATATGATTTGTAAGAATTTCCCAGTTTTTTTAAGAGATGTTAATTTTTTAGAGTGTTATGGCTTATTTGTAAGGTTTTTATTACTTATTCCGTTTCGTTTTAATTATTATTTTATTTTTTTCACACAGATTAAGAAAACATTTAATTTTACATATTTAAAAATTATAATTATTTGTATATCTAACTATATTTCAACCAATAAAAAATATAAAAATAGATAAAATTAATAAATTTTGCATTGAAATTATATAACCTCACATATTTTAAAATAAAAGTTTTGGTCAGTTACAGCAACGACTAATAAAGAAAAAAAAGTTCTAAACCATTTCCCACTACGAGATGTTTATGAAATAGTAAAAGAATTTTAAATGTATCAAGAAGATAATCCTGAAGTTTGGATAACCAATCACAATTAAAAGACCCTTGAAGCTGTCTCCTTTTCGAAGCTATCTCCTATTGAAAGCCATAAGAGCATGCCAATGATATTGGGCAGGTACGAATTCCTAGGCACGTTCTTAATTTTTTTATTTTTTTGACTTTTCAAAAAAAAAAAAGAAAAAAAAAATTCGGCGAATCATGGCCCGTCACGTGGCGAATCCGTGACGATCCAGATTCACCACGACGAACTCACGTAAGCCGGGTTCACCACTTTTCCCCTCGAAAAACGTGTGAATCCCTCTTAAAAACCCCTAAAAACCTCTAATAGACATGCTCTAAGACGATCAGGTGATTAGATCAGAGATTTGTGAATAATCAGGTGATTAGATCAGAGATTTGATTTAATTCATTATTCGTTTTTAATCCGAAAATGACGAATATATGTAAATTTTTGAAAGAAAACAAACATTTAAAATTAATATTCATTAAAATCGAATCAAATCACAGATATTAAAATTTTGGAAAATGGATATCCGCTCTGATGCGACAATATATAAAGACATGTATATCTCAATTATATTTAAAGTTTTAAATGTATAAATTTATGTAGTTATCATTCTAACGGATGGTTTTATAAATGCTGTTCACATTATTAATTATATAAAAATATTCAAATAAAAAGAAAATAAAAATTATGAAACTTTTTTAAAGTTTTGTGTTATTATAGTTTTTAACCAAGTTTAAAATTTACAAAATATGTAGTTTCAGTACTTTTTAATTTGTATTTTTTAAATCCATACGTATTCATAAATATCCGCAAATATCCTTTATTTTTAATATTTTTTTTTCGAATATCTGTATTTTTCCGAAACGAAACAAATAAAAAAATTAGATATATATAATATACAAAGTAAATTACAAATGCCGTCAAACCTGAATATCTGATTCGTGTCCGGCCTTGATATGCTCTTCGCACAAAAATTCAAAACGTAATAAAATTTTGCGTTTTTAAGGATCAACACTGTTAGCCGTTCAAAAAAAAAAAAAAGGATCAACACTGTTTATTGGGAATTAAATAGACTGAAGAATTTCCTCCAAAGAATTTGAGAGAGCAGAGAGCGTGACGCGGAGAAGCTTCCCGTCTGTAACTTTGGAATCTCTTATGCTGTCGCCACGTGGATGGTCTATGCGTGCGTTATTTATAGAACTAGTATTATGGCCCTTGCTATGCAAGGGCAAAATAATTATCAAATGAAAGACAATAACACTATGTTACTTACAAATCTATATGTTGCAGCCAAACAAAAGAAATATAAATATATATAGAAAACTATATACGGTAGAAAAATTCTTGCAGATTTGTAACGGATCGAACTATGTAAAACATGAACCAATAATATAAAGTNACTAGTATTATGGCCCTTGCTATGCAAGGGCAAAATAATTATCAAATGAAAGACAATAACACTATGTTACTTACAAATCTATATGTTGCAGCCAAACAAAAGAAATATAAATATATATAGAAAACTATATACGGTAGAAAAATTCTTGCAGATTTGTAACGGATCGAACTATGTAAAACATGAACCAATAATATAAAGTGTTCTAATTATTATTGTATTTTTTTCTTTCTTTTTTTTGATAACTTAGGTATCCGGGGCTTATTTAGAGACCCGACTATCTCTCGAAGGGGTCCTGAAGGTCAAACGGAAACCATGTTAAATTCGCTGTGATCGGGGCTCGAAACTCGTGATGGCGGACACCTCAGCCGAGATTCCTTTACCACCAGACCACGAGGCCCAGTTTCTAATTATTATTGTTTTCCGCACATCCTGAAACAAAAGACAATGCATAGATATTTAAAATCATATTGAAATGCATGTAAAAAATAATAGATAATAAAAATCATATTTTAAATTCTTGTAGAGAATAGAAAACATGAATGGATGAATGATATTTACATCAAAACGATGAAAAAGAAACATTATTCGATAAAATCTCACCCTTGCATCGTAACGACAACACCGATGCATTAAATAAAAAAAAAGTTTTCTTAATAATCACGGAAATCAAGTGAAAAAATGTTGAATATGAATAGAAATCGTATATGAGAAAAATAGTTACATTTTTATTGTATGAGAACATAACATGTTTTGTCATGGTCGTTACAATGTGTTAGATATTGAGTAAATGTCATTTTTCACAGACAATAAATAAGATTAAAAATTCTCCAAATTAATGTATAAAAGTAAAATAAAAATCNGGGCTGGGCAATCGGGGTCCCAATCGGGTTTCGGTTCGGGTTCATTCGGGTTTCGGGTTTTCGGGTTCATGAATTTCAGCCCCATTCGGATATTATAAAAATTCGGGTCGGATTCGGTTCGGGTTTAGTCGGGTTCGGTTCGGGTTTAGTAACATGTCCAAGATCCGGTTGAACCCGAAATAGTTTCGGTTTCGGATACCAATCGGGTTATCGGTTCTAAAAATACTAATTTATACTCAATTAAACTCACTATATTTTCAATCATTTTATTAAATTTGTGTATTTAGTTTCTACAAACCATATTGTTCTCCTTTAAAATAATATTGTGAAACTCATCTATCAACCATATAAGATTTGTCATTGAACTATATGTGACAATACTAAACATATCATGATTAATGACAAGCCAAAGTCTTGTATGAACGAAATATAATACATATTGAAACATAAAAAATTAAAGTTAACAACTAACAATTCTATAAACATAAGAAGTACTATTTAAACTTTAAAAAACAACATTATATAAACTTCAAAACAAATTTATTCGTAACTTAACTTCAAATGTAATGTCAATCATAAACATTAATATTAACCAAATAACACTATATATTAGACTAGATATTTGAGCTAATTATTTATATCATAACTAATTATTGTAGGTACTCAATAATATATTAATCTGTTTTGGAAACATATTAGAAATTTAGATTGGATATGATACATGTTTTTTTGGAATTTTAAAGTTTCGGGTTCTTTCGGATATCCATTTAAGTTCGGGTTCGGTTCGGGTAATACCCATAACCCGAAATACCGTAAAACAAGATCCATTCGGTACTTATGTCGGGTTCGAATCGGTTCGGGTTCCTTTTTATCGGGTCGGATTCGGTTCGGAGTTTCGGGTTCGGTTTTTTCTGCCCAGCCCTATCTAAAAGTGAGAGTTTTCGGTTTATTTAGACGCAAACAAAGTAGAAATCGTGGAGTAGAGAAAATGGGAGTTTGACCAAAAAGTTATAATAAATAACTGAAAATCATTAATATTGAGATATCAAAAGAAATTGACAATAAGGAAACTTTTACAAAACAATAAAAAAATTAAATTTAATTTGTTTTAAAAAGACACATGTCACTCACAGAATTGTCAACTGACTTCCGTTTTATTATATAAAAGATTCTAACTTAATACGAGCCCACACGCTTCTTTCTAAGTTCTATCATTTCTTGCATTCGGTTTACCACAAAAATAAAAACAGTCTGTAGAAAAAACTATGTTAATAACAAATAAATAGTAAAGAACTATAATTTTAAATTCAACAATACCAATTTTCTGTCACTACATTGGAAGTGGCAAACTTAACATGCTATTGGAAAAAAGTATACTAATAAATTCTTAGATCATGTATTCTTCTCCACCATTCCCATTATGAAGATATTTCAACTAAACTTCGTGTGGTGATATGAAGCTTTCTAGCATAGCCCTTGATTAGTTATTCTAAATATGTTGTTTTAAAAAAAAGTTATGTTACAACTGATAGTTTTACAACTTGATAAAATTTAATATGATGATTTCTACGTATTACCTGTATAAGATATTTTTTCTTACACTTTTTAACGAATACACTGAATCTATTATATTAAAAGAGAAGTCATGACTCATTTCATGTGCGATTTTTTTTCATTTGGACCATTAGCAAAAATTTTTTATTAAATATATTTCATTTCTTTGTAACCACTTTAATCATAATATCTTTTGATATCTTTCTATTTTAAATATGTATTTTTTTTAACAAATCAGTTGAAAAGATTTTAGCAAGATCTTAACTTTAAAAACATTATATAAATATTTTACTAATTAATAACTTGTAAAATTTCGAATTAGTAATGAAAATAATTATACATTAATATATATATATATATATATATATAAAATGAAAACAAAAGGTTATTCTTTTTATCTATTTCATAATCATAATCTATCATATTAAATGAAATTATTATAATAAAGTGAATGTTATAAAATTATATTATATTGATAAATTAATCAATTTTATTTTCAAAAATAGAAAATATTAATTTTAAAAATATAAAATATATTGGCAGAACGGATTAAGATTAGTAACTATAAATAAATATATAAAATTAACATATCTTAAACTTTTATAATATCATATTATCTATACAAACATAAAAAGTTTGCTAAACGGTAAACTAGCTTTGAAACTCAGATAATAATTTAGTATAAATTAAATATAAAGTAATTTTCAAATATGATTTTCATGTATATATTAATATTAATAATTACATATAAATCCAATAAGATAAGTATATAAAAAGAAACTATTGAAACAACTGATATTAACATACAAGCTATAAAATTATTGTGTTTGTAATAATTATACAAACATTTAAACATATGACTAACGTTATTAATGATATAAAACTAATATATATGTATATAAATATGAAAACAGATCCCGCGCGGTTGCGCGGGTTAAAATCTAGTTTTCTAATTAAAGTGGGAGAAGTCGTTTAATTAATCATAGTTGTCTTCGAATATTTGTTGTGGTCGACCCACTTTGACTATAAAGCGTAAGCGTAGTAAAAAAGGTATGAATGATGAATCATTCTTTCGCGTTAATATATTAGTATTTCGACTTTTGCTAAGACTTAACAAATCTTCCTAAGCAATTTAGCCCATCCTCGATGGCTCCACGTCCACCCTCGTGCGCCAATTGGATTATAAAGAATCGATAAATAAGTTACAGTGAGCATAAGATGTTTAGTTAAATATGTAAAGAACAATCAGGTCCTGGCAAAAAAAAAAACAAATCAGGTCCTGGTAAAACAGAAAATACTACTCAGGTTCCCATGTTAAAAATTGTTTACATCATTTCTAGTGTTTTTATTCTACAATATACTTGATTAGATGAACTCAAATAATTCTAAACGATACGATTTTAGTTCTTAGTAAATCTAACTATTTTATTTATATATCTTTTTTTTGTTTTTAAGAAAAATGTACATAATATACCATCAGTAATTCTGTTTACTAGGAATGATTTGGTTCAAAATGTAATTTCCTCAGGCTGCTCCAGAAATTTTGACAAACAAGTTGCAGACTGATCTTTGGAAGCATTTAAGCATTGAAAGCCTGCTTTAATCCATATTATTATTTATCGAGCCTTTATTTGTATATATGTATATTATCAGCACACACGTCTCATATTCCTTATAAGGGTTCAACATGAGAGGGTTCCAGTGATATGTCTCATAAGATTCGCGCAAGTATTCAAGCAATGGAGATACAATACAAGCATTTCTAAGAACGACAGTTGGGCTGTTGTCAGAAATCTGTTAATGAGGATGCTGAAGATTGATCATACTAAAAACATACCATCATCATCATCATCATCAGTTACCCAAGTTAAGTACCTATTAAGGAGTGTTTTGTTCGTTCTAGTAGTCGTGATGGTCTAGTATGCCTCTTCCATCACTTGGATGCGCCAATCGTTGCCCCCAATGTTTAAGAGGTAATTTACTATATATTTAGATCTCTAAATTCATAAAAGAAATTATTAAAGTTTTTACTAAATAGTTATGGCCCCAAAATCTCAAAGTATGTCCTGATGTATTGTGATCAATCCAAGTACTAGATGGCATTGAAGTCTTTCCCTATCCAAATTTCAACAAGGTATGTCTCCCTCTTTCTACCATTTCTCTTTGACTAGATTGGGTATATACCCATTATCTTTGCATGGATTTAGTAAATATTATTCAATGGCACATACAAACCAGTTTGGCTGTATAACCCTTAAGATTTTGACAATGTTACTACTACATGTAAAGTTTTCGATTTTAGCACCAACGCTTGGAGGTATGTCACTCCTGCATCCCCGTGCGAGATTATTGATGAGCTCCCTCCTGTATATGAACATGTAGAAGGATCACTTCATTGGTTCACAAAGTGTGAAGAAACCAAAGTATTATCATTCATTCACTTGATAAAGGGTTTCATGTTCTCACTCCCATTTCATTTTGTTCACCAAAACAAGAGGCCTAGTCCAGTGATATAAATGGGTACCTGTAGACGTTGAGGGCATTTGCTTTCTCCATATAACCAGCACTAAATTGCCTATGGCCTTAAAATCCCTGAATAGGCAAATAACATTTCAGATGTATGTATCAATACATACAGAGAAACAACAACAATCATTTGCTTTCTCCATATAACCAGCACTAAATTTTCTATGGCCTTAAAATCCCTGAATAGGCAAATAACATTTCAGATGTATGTATCAATACATACAGAGAAACAGGCCCGTGCCTCAGTAAGAAAAATAGAAACATTCGCTTATGGCAGCAAACTTTTGAAAAAAATCAAGGGCATCATTTAATGTAAAGATCATAAGCATAATAAAATTATAAAAACATGAGACTATACCATCAAAGCACTGTGGTAATTAGGATGATTAAAACACATGGGTTTACCATTAAAGCATGGATTTATTAAGAAAAAAAAATGTTGATAATTATTAATGAATAATGACAATTAGAGTGGTTGATGGTAATAGTTTGGATGTATTCTCTAAAATAGTTTTAAAACTAAATTTTCAAATATTTTAATTTTGTTTGAATATGAAATAGAAAAAAGCATAAAGTGACTTAATTATTTTATCTAAAAAAATAATTATAAAACTGAACTATATATAAAAGCTTCATTAATAATTTCCAAAAAATATTGTTTTGTAATTAATATTTTCTTTGTTATTTTAGCTTTATATGTTTTATCGACAAAAAAGCTGTAAGACCTAGAACGAGATAGTCTTTTAAAAATATATGTTTATATTTCATACTAGGTGTTTTGCCCGCATTTGCGGGCTTAAACATTTTATGATTATTTTATTAATACATCTTTTCATAATTGAAAGATTATAATGATAAAGTATTCATTGTGTTTTATTTTTTGGAACAAATAATATTTATACTTTCATTTAACAATTCTTACATATATTTCTTTGTAATTTATGTTCACTATTAAAAATAATTTTTAAATCAAATAATATTTTTTGCAATTATGTAAAATTAATAAGTTGACTTGATTAATATTTACTTATGTATTTTCTATTGTTTAATTGTTAAATTTTTTTATCAAAATATATTTTCAGATAACATCACAATATATATCGGAATTATCTTATTTAAAAATATATTATTTATATTTTGGATAATTCTTATGATTATTATTAATTTTAATTTCTTATCTAATCAAAATAACTTAAATTCGTTTTTATTTTGTATGTAATTTATATATTATTTTTATTAAGGGTATAAACAATATTAACCACTCTAACTTTTAACGTGGGAACTCCGTTGCGAAATATCAAAAATATTCTATTAATACATCTTTTACTAATTGAAAGATTAAAATGATAAAGTATTAATTGTGTTTTATTTTTTGGAACAATTAATAATTATACTTTCATTTAACAATTCTTACATATATTTTTTTGTAATTTATGTTCACTATTAAAAATAATTTTAAAATCAAATAATATTTTTTCAATTATAGAAAATTAAGAAGTTGACTTGATTAATATTTACTTATGTATTTTTTTATTTTTTTAATTGTTAAATTTTTCATCAAAATATATTTTCAGATAACATCACGATATATATCGGAATTATCTTATTTAAAAAGATATAATTTAGGTTTTGGATAATTCTTATGATTATTATTAATTTTAGTTAATTATCTAATCAAAAGAATTTAAATTCGTTTTTATTTTGTATTTAATTTATATATTATTTTCATTAGGGGTATAAACGATATTAACCACTCTAACTTTTAACGTGGAAACTTGCAAAAATTCACTTCGCAAATAATAGTATATATATTTAAAAAGATATTATTTAGGTTTTGGATAATTCTTATGATTATTATTAATTTTAGTTAATTATCTAATCAAAATAATTTAAATTCGTTTTTATTTTGTATTTAATTTATATATTATTTTCATTAAGTGTATAAACGATATTAACCACTCTAACTTTTAACGTAGGAACTCGGTTGTGAAAAATCACTTCGCAAATAATAGTATAGATTAATTTGTATTATTATTAGGTTTTGAGCAATACATATAATTTATATATATATATATATATAGATATATATAAAAGCTTTTATGATTTAAGTTTTGTTGCTTCGGAAAGCTATAAACCTTGGCACGACTCTGCAGAGAAACAACAACAATCATTCAAATAAGAAGGATCAAGAAGTTCTTCAAAAGACAGATTATGAATCTCATTGGTTTACTTTTGGGGGAGAACAACTGTCTCTATTTCACAGCATCATTCAATACCGAAACCACGGAAGCAAGTTCAAATCCCCTATATATTAATCCTGAAGCATTCATAAATGCACAACCTTAAAGAGCATGCTTACGTGTCAAGCTCACAGAGCTCCTCAGCCTTAATTTTTTAATGGACCAACTTTGCTAGAAGTGAAATAATGTAACATTTAATTTCTTACATTTAAGACTATAATATATAGACATTTTTTAAGGGACCAACTCTGTTAGGTATAAAACAATATATTTTCTTTCCTTAAATAAAAGTTACGGAATTACCTTATATGATTAACATATATATGTATTTAATGATTATGAATAATACATATTTTTGTGTACTCTTTTTTTTTTAATTTTAAAATTTTAAAATAAATTAAACAATCACATTAAATATATAATTAAAAATTAATTAATTTTTTTCTCATAGGTTATATTTTAAATTTTTTAAAACAACCATAAATAACTAAAAATAGCAAAATCGCACACTGAAAATTCTATGATCAATGGTTTAACTTTTTTTTTCCAAACAAGATAGAAATTATCATAAATCGTACGAATATGAAATATCATTAGTAGATGTTCATATTATAAATATGTTAATTTAAAAATTTCAATGAAAAGGTTTGAGGTTAGTAGATACATATTATAGTATTCGAAGATTTTTGTAGTTTGTTTTATTTGCTTTTTTAATATATTTTAGTTTGTTTAGATAATTTAACTAATTTTAAATTAGATTTATTAATAATTTAAATATTTTGAATTTTTTGTCAACTTTTAATGTTTAAAAATTATTTTTTGGGATGATTTTAGATATTGGTTACAATCCAATCAAAACTGAATTGAGAAGACCAAATCGAATCCAATCCGATAATTAGTAAAATTCAAATAGGATTTATGAGAATAGTATCAAAATCTGAGAATACGTCTCAATCAAACCAAAACCGACGAAGTCTCAAAAGGTCTAGACCTATGATAATTTAAGATACCAACATTTGTATTCATAATTTTATAATCGATAAATATTGTAGTATTGCAAAACGTTAAAAACCATTTAATGAATAAATATTAATATAAAAATTTTACTCCGCGCATACGCGCGGGCTATCATCTAGTTTATTCAGTATTTGCTAAATCGATTCTCAACATGAACCTAATTAAACTATAATATATGCTTTACATTTCAAATGGTAAGTATTAATATTTGAAGTTAAATGAAAAATGGAGGAGATTAAAAAAAAAAATCAAAAGTCTAATTAGCTTCATGTTGCAAAATCCACTGAATATTAGTACAAACAAAGAGTGTTCTTAACAGTACAGCTTCCGGCTTAGATGTTCGATTATTCAGATACAAAAGAGAGGGAATATAAGCTTTTACATTATCAAGCAGATGAGTGAATAGAAGCACATCTTGGAGTGGTCTTTTGTCTGAGCAGAGTCTTGAGCTGAACCTTTTGGCACTCGATCTTCGAACCCCATTTCTCACTTTTTGATCTTATTGCTCTCATCACTCTAGGGAACTCCACAAACCCTTTGATCCCTCTCTTTATGTGCGGATTCTCACACCTCATACTTGCGGGTGTGCTACTCGCTCTCTCCAGTATCTTTGCTTTCATGATCATGTTCCTCTCCTTGCCTCTTTCTTTGTTAGATTCCTCTAACTCAGATAGCTTCTCCTCCAAGAAAAGCCTTGCATCCGACAGCTTCATCTGAACTCTCTCTTCCCTCAAAACATCTGCCAACCTATGCATCTGTCTCTCTTCCTCAACTTCTTGTCTCATCCTAACCATCTCTGCTTTCTCAGATGATCTCTCCTTTAAGAGCCGCTTGTATTGCATCTCCTCAGCTTCTCTACCCTTTCTCTCCTCATCCACATCTTTGGACAGCCTCGTGTTCATCATCTCTGCCCGTCTTCGAGCTTTTCTCTCGTAGTCCAGCTCTGCCTTCAACCCCTTGATCTCGGCTCGAGCTTTCTCTAGTTCAGATTCCATGAAGACCCTTATGAAATTCAGATCCCAAATAAAAGACTTGCGTTGGTGTTGAGACTGTGAGCAACAGTAGTAAGGGTTGTCATAAAGTTTCCATACGGAGTCCATTATATCTGAAGTGGTATTGTGAGGATCTGAAGTGGGGATTCTGGTCATCATCGTTTCATGACTTCTCTCCATCTTCATATCTAAGCTTTAGCTGTAAAAGGGGGTGGTGAGATGTCTCTTTTTTTTTTTTAACAATGTATTGAGTATTAAAGGGAAAAAGGAAATAGAAAGTTGGTTAATCTATTATCACTTTAAAAGATAGAAGTGTGTTGTAAAGGTGAAAGACTCATCACATGTGTTTATCAGCTCTAATCATTCTTTCTTGCGTCTTTCTATCTCTCTCTTGACCTCAAAGTTAGCTGCTATCTTTAGAGAGTAAGAAAAGTGGACAGAAACAAAGGCTGTCTTACTCTTTAGGTAACTAACAATTACAGTTTAATGTCTGTGATTGTTTGTTGGGCCAACCAACTTCCATGTGCTTTCAATGAATCACCTCCCAATCACACTCTTTTCATTCTGTTTGTACCTTAAGTGTGGTCCATTCAAATATTAATGCTTCACCTGTTCAGCTATGTACACCCTAGCTAGAGGAATTAAATCACAAAAAAACCTTCATGAATAAGCTCAAGTGTATGTATATCGTAAACTTTCACAACTTAACCAAAACAGAAACACAGAACACTAACTAGTATCAAACTCTTTACATTGTTGACTTTTATGTATGTATGTTTTTGAAAAAAATAGGTAATGTATATCTCTTGGAAATGGTTGATCCAATGCTGTTCATGCTTGTAGTTTAGGGCAGATTGGGGAGCTTGGGTTGGACATAGAACCTGCATGCAGGAAGGCAACATCATCATGTGTTTAGTTTAAATTACAATACTAGCTACATCTAATTCAATCTGAGACTTTGCAAGACGTACATATGTCTGCTAAACAAGGTTGTTTGGTGGCTGGATCCTCCTCAAAGGCAGGAGGCGCTTGCCCATATATCATCTCGCAACTCATATCATCAAAATCTACAACAGAAAGTGGATAGAAATGTGCAATTATGTAAGCAAACCCCACACTGTAGAAGAGGAGGAAAGAGATTACTTACTTGGGTTCATGGTGAGTGGGAGGCCAAACTCATTGGTGAAGAAATCTTGTGTTGGGATCTTGCACATATTCACACACATTCCTACACACCCACTGTTCTCCAGATACCTTCAAGTCAATGTTTGGAGAAAAGCAAGTATGTGACGACTTTTGGGGGCTATGATTAATTTAGTAAGAATATTAATAAAAAATGTTTTTAATAATTTCGAGGCTTTATGTTTATGTATATTAGGTTTTAAAATTTTGGAGATCTTTTTTTTTTGTCACAGAAAAGTTTGGAGATCATAAACTAATATTTCAGTTGCTCGTGCCTATGTCCACAACAAGTAGTAAAAGTCAAAAACAATTTGAACTTAATAGTTACCTGCATTTCTTTATACGAACTCCACTTCTCTGCTTCACTCCATTCACTTCCACTTCTATGACCTGAGAAGGACCAACCAACCAATGAAAGAAAGGCACTGTAAGAGCTGCATTGAACTCTGCCGCCCATTTCGTCGGCGGGAACAGTTTTCTAAACTGCTCAGGAGCGCCAGGAGGAAGCATGGAGAGAAGAACCTCTCTCACAACCTCTTGCTGCTGCGTCCTTGATCTTCCTTGCATCACTCTCTTTGAAACCTCAACGAAGCTCTCGTAGTCGTAATCCCAAAACCCTTTCTCCTTCACCTCATTCTTCTTCTTTGAGCCACCAAACTTGTCCATCTTCCTTGCGAACAGGCCCATGAACACTCTCTCAGCTAAGCCATCGTTGTATCTAGTCTTCTGCCCTATAGGAGCTGGCTCTCCGCTCGGCTCTGCGATCCCACATCGGATACTGCCACGTCTCCCGAGTTTGAGATGAATTGCTTGGAGACTAGCTATAGCAGCCATGGATAGATCTCTCCCTCTTTCTATGTTTCTGCTCTTCCCTACCAACGTTACTCTGTTTTTACTACATTAGTGGCCACACACACAATAGACACACGCAAAAGGGTGAGAAAGAGAGAAGATTGAACTCAAGAGTTACAAGTGTCCACTTTGTTTGCCTCTTGAAACAGTTTTTCACTTTAGTTATTTTCTACTACGGCTATAATTTGTGTGGACTAAAAACATTTCGGTCCATTAGCATACAATTAACCCCTGTTCGAAAACAGCCCCTAGTGCTAGTAGGGCGGTAGTATTGGATCTAACACCTAAAGAAAAAATCTAAGATTACACAAAAAGTATACATGATGAAAATTTTAAATAATTTGATATGTTATAAAATATGTTAATCTTTAATTGTGTATAACAGTAATATATTCTTATGTTTAGAACTTTATAAAACACACAAATAGACTATATAAATTTAATATACTCTAATTTTTATCAAAAATATGATTATAAATTACATTTATTAAACTTTAGATCAAATAAATAGATAAAATATTATTAAAAATAAAAAAGTAAAAACAAAAATTAAAAACAAAACTAAAATAAATAAAAAAATCAATTAGGCGGGTGGCTAGACAGTTTAGACGAGCTAAAATTGGACGACCGATTTTTTACAGTGATTTGGCATAAATCGGGACGGAGAGGGATCAGATAATGTAGCATATATGCATCAATCATCATCATTTTAGTTTTAAATATTTTTACATAGTGCAAATGAATACATTATTTACTTCATAATTTTAGTTTTAAAATATTTTTACATAGTGCAAATGAATAGATTATTTACTTTTATTTATTTATATCAACCGGTTTTTGTCAACTAATTAGATTAACATAAACCACTATAAAAAAGGTTCCATGAAATTTTGATAGCTTGCTTCACAATTTTAATCTCAAAAGTATATTCCAGATTATATCTTAGTACAATTATTTTTTACTTAAACAGTTTTTCATCAGCGGTGGTAGCGTAACAGTGGTAGAATTAGATTCTCTTTGTTTCTCTAGTAGTAGCAGTACGACTTCAAAAGTTTTCAATCAGTTCTTACTTTTGCTTATGTCATGCCTAATACTCTTAAGTAGACTGTATATTAAAAACATGAGAGAGAGAGAGAATTCCTATCATAGATTCTCGACACTGAATAATTTGATTTAGTAATGTATTTATCGACAAATTTTTGGAATATCTTACATTTAAATTTACAATAATTTATTGAGAACAGTGCTAACCAATGTGTATACTAACAAAGAAGTTTATTATTTTGTTAATTTAGATTTTTATCACTAACTTTATATATAAAAGTAAACTTAGGTAACGTGCACAAAAAAAGTAAACTTAGGTAACAATTATCCTGAAAAACTGTTATCTTGTGACAAATTATAACTTATCTGGATAACATATAACCTTGTGTTTATGTTCTGTTTATGCTAGAGAATTAACTTGAACATCTAAAATATGCAAAACTAATATATATATATATATATATATATGAAAAATTAAAGACTTAAATCTATCAAAAAATTTGATATGGAAAAAAAATCTGTAAAACAATCTTTAAGAATAAAAGCAAAGTTTAGCTAATCCTTAATTACACTTGTCCTTTGCACAAGGTGAATTTATTGAAAATTATTTAAATAATATCATATGAAAAAAAATTTATATTCGTGACCGAACTAATATTTTTGGCTCTTACACATTTAAAAAAAAGAATTTTTTGTTGATTACATAATTTGTTGACTCAAGAGTCGATCTCATTTTTAAAATATTTTAGGTCAAAAAATCACTTATCGCATATAAACCTAATCTTTAGGCTGAAGAATCTTTGGTCTGCTATTTGGTTACAATTAAACTGTGTCATCTCCGTTTTATATCATTATTTAGCAATTTAAAAATTAATTATGGTTATGAGAAATTTATGTTCACGTGTCAATCCTATCTATTTTCAGTACTTATCTCTTTTTGGTGTCGTTTTTTTTTCATTTTGATTATTGCTTGATATAAATATTGATTTTGAGTTTATTCTCATTTCGTTCTTTTGTTTTCGCCTGAGATTTATAAAATGTTTAAGATTTAAAATTATTAAAAAAATATATACTTAAGTTAAGATATGTGCCTTGTGCAGAATAAAGATTTTATATTTATTTTATGTTTTTCTGCATATTATAAAATAATAAAATAATTATTGTATAGTAAATAACTAAGAAATCAGTTATTAATACTATTCTATAATAAATTTGCATGTGCATATAAATCAAATGACCCTCTTGTTCAATCATTGTATCTTATTATAGAAAAAAAAATAAACATTTATCACCAAAGTTTATGTAACACTTTTAACAATTTTAGTAATTTATACTTATTTTGAAAATTTCAAAATACAACATATACAAAAAATCTAAATTTTGATTATATGATTAATATAATTTATTTTAATAAGAAATAATTAAAAAATGATAGAAAGTGTACAGAGTATTGCAAATCATTATAATTTAAATTTATTAATTGTCATATATATCATAATCACATTAGGTAATTTCGTAATTTTATATAAGGAAAAAATATATAATAAATTTCATTTTGATAAATGAATGGTTCATAATAGACATACTATATAATATAACATTCCCTAGCAATTTAATTTTGAAATAACAAAATTCTCAATTGATTCTCAAGCCACCAAGTAAACAAAATTAGCATTTCAATTATGTGACAACTCAGCAGGGCATTTTTTTTAATAGTACCCTCTACAAGTTATAAGTTTTTAAATATTTATCCTTTAATATATAAGAGATTTTAAACAAGTTTGTATAATCTATCTTAGACATAACCGAGCGTATTATTTTCTTGTTTTATACATAATCTAATATTAGAGAAGGACATGCATGTCTGTGCGGGTGTTAATTTTACATTTTAATAAACTGATATTTTTTTTCATAATTAGTATTATATATTTTATATGTATCATTATATAATTAATTGAATTTTTTTAAGTTCTTATATATCATAATCGAATCTGAATCAAATTAGTAATACAATAACTTTTGGTTATTAAGTGATTTTTAGGTTATTTTTAGTTTTAATTCAAAATACCTAAACTGAATCGGTTGACGCAGTTATTTTTAGTACAAGTATTCGAACTTATTCAAGATATATTAGTTTTAGATATTGTATACATCAAAACCGAATCTATGTGGACTTGGGTTGACCCAACTCAAAACTCATCCAAAAACTTTTAATACCCAACATGAGACTTAATTTCAAAAAAAAAAAAAGATACTCAAAAGAAACAATTCATACATGAACGAGTACCTGAATTTCTATACCTAACTAAATATGTAAACAAATAAAAAACTATTCATTAACCATTTTGAATTCTTGTCACAAATAAATCAGTTTCAATCAAACATGTCAAGATGTTATGGTTAATATGTAAATAAATAATGTCGAAATATTATAGTAAAAATAATTAATAAAGTAATTTAAAAGATTGAAAAAAATGTAAAAATATAATAAATGATGTCAAATTATTTACAAAGATAATATATGAAGTGATTAAAACTGGAAGGAAAATCTGTAGTCTATATGTTGGTAAGTATTATTTTGTAATTTAGTTTTAACAGAACATTAGAATTTGATTCGCACTCCCGTGCAGGTGTTTGATTTTACTTGTGTTCAACGTCAATTCATTAACCGTTGGTTTTATAAACACATTTTATATTTCATGTTTTTGTAATTTACATATAGAATAGAATATATTATTTTATAATATAAATGTTTAATTATTTGTATATAATAATTATAAATTTTATAACTTGATGCAATTTGGTGTAGTTGTACTATTCATATATTAACATGTTTTTTCTTTGTTAAATTATTTTAAAAAGAAACAACATACTGAAAATTAATCTTTTGCATTAGTTTTCTATGAATTATCATAATTTTAGGATTTTTTGTTTTCTTGAAAATTGAACTCCCAAAATTATATCTTTGACTAAAATAAGATAATATTATATTTAAAAATTATTTAATATAATATATACTATATTCCAGTTTGTATATTTATTTTCACCACAAAAAAAAACATTGTAATTCATTAATTTAAATTGATTTTAAATGTAATTTTAGAATCTGTAAATAAAAAGAAATACAACAAAAAGTATTGAATTTATTATAAATACAATGACTAAATTTGCAAATAAAAAGAAATAATTAATCTGTTATCTATGTTTCAAAAAATTTCTCATTTATCCTGATATCATTATTTCCAAACAGTATCATAATGTACTTCAGTTTTAATTATATAGATATTGATATAAAAATCTATAGAAAATCAGTTAAAATTGATAAAAATTATTTTGTACTTCGGTTTTGATAGAATAGAGAAACCATCTATTTCCGTGTGAAGTGCAAAAAAGCTCATATAACATTTTGAGCTCTAAACATGCATGTAACATCTCATTTTGTTCATGAAGTACCATCCTACTCTATTAATCAATCCAATATACATATATGACAAGTTGAGAATAGCACAACGAGAAAGTCTCATGACACTGATGCATGTGGATGGGTTTTCACCAATGTTCGAGAATGCGTTAGGTGCTAGTCGGGCGGTTTGATTGGGCCTAGCGCCTATAGAGAAAATCGGGGATTAAGCGGGAATTATACGGGACATAATTTTTAGACTATTTAGACTATTTGATATGTTATAAGATATATTAATCTTTAATTGTGTATAATATTAATATATTTTCATGTTTAGAATCTTATAAACACACACAAATAGAATATACAAAGTTAATATGATATAATTTCATCAAAATTAATTTATTAAATTTTAAAACAAATAAATTAATAAAAACTATTATTTAAAAAAAACAGATTAGACGGCCGTCTAGACGGCTAAGCGGTCTAGACGGGCTAAAATCGGACGACCAATTTTCTACGATAATTTGGCATAAATCGGGACGGAAGAGGGTCGTCTAGCGTCTACGCGGCTGATTTTTAGAAGAAAGGTTTTCACCTTCTCATTGCATTCCTTTTGTGTAAAAAGAAAATATAGACGGATTAATCTAGAAAATATTAAACAACGAGGGCTTATTTGTCAAAGTCACATTTTTGTCCGCTATATAAACCAGCAGACCAAATAAACTGGACCTGTCATGTATCGGGTCTGAAACCAGAAACTAAACCAAGAAAGAAAGAAAAACACTTTCTCGGAATAAAGTCCAAATTTACATTAATTTTTTCTTTTTGCCATTTTTGGATTCTGGTGATTTTTCAAAAACAAAGATCACGAGTGTCACTTGTGCTCTCCTCTGTAACCGTTTCATTTGGTCAATTCAATTACAGAAACAAACCAAAAACAGAAGACAGAACATAACCCAAAAGATTGAAGTGTTTTGCTGTCTTCTTCTTCTTCACTGAAAAATCTAGAATTTGTTAAGAAAAAAAAAGAATGGCTGAGCTTTATATCTTTGATGGGTCTTCATCTTCTTCCTCAATCTGCCACCATTCAAGTAGTACTGAACCAGATATGTTTTCTTCCGACACAACAACAACAGATCTCTTCTTTAACAATCCTTATCTTAATCCAATAGATGATCCCTCTCTTAATTTCTTTGACAATTTTACCCCTACGACTCATCATCTCCTCTCTTCTTCTCCTCCACTCTCTCAGCTCCAAACGCTTAACCTCTCCCACACTAACACTTTCGCCAGTTTCGAAAGCTTCGACGCCGTCAAAACAGAGCATCCTCTGTTTAACTCTTCAGCCATGGAAGATTCATCGAATTTTCCAAATCAGAATCTCTTAAGCTCGCCGGAAAACTCCTTCCTCTCCGATCACATGCGACGTGTGTACAGCACTGGAGATTTGCAGGTATCATTTTACTAGTTTGATCCTCTGTAACTTCACTTCTAAAATCGAAGAGACTAACTTTTTGTGTACTTTTAAAGAATCTGAGAATGGATACTACGGGACCACGATCATACTCGAGTCCTTTAGGTGTGGAGACCTCATGGACGACGGCGTTTTCCGGCGAAGATCAGAGTTTGAAGGTGGGGCGTTACAGTGCCCAAGAACGTCAAGAGAAGATTTCAAAGTATAAAGCTAAACGAACGCAAAGAAACTTCACCAAAACCATTAAGGTAATAATAATAACTGTTCATGCCGCCTAGACATAATATTTTGTCACGTAAATAAAATATATATGTTTTTTTGTTAAAACTCTATTTTTAGTATAATGGAGAAAAAATCCCAATTGTGATCTTGATTCAATCAAATCTAACATGTTGAAATTTCTTAACAAGTTGCATTTTGAATATAAAAGAAAACATCAGTTTATAAGCTTCATATCTAGTATATTGAGCTTTTTAACAAAAAAAAAAAAAATCTAGTATGGTAATGAAATATATATGTTTGATTGATTAATTATAATTAATTTGAAAATCTATGTATAATTTGAAAATTTACTCATTTAAAATGTAATATGTGGCTTTTAATATCATCATAGTGAATTTTATTTGAAACGATACTCAAACTAAACGCTTTCACATTTCACATTTCAGATCATGATATATTTTTAGTTGCATCATTGCATGGTCATAATTAGTTTTTTTTTAATGAAATGTTTTTTGAAGTATGCATGCCGGAAAACATTGGCGGACAACAGACCGAGAGTACGTGGCAGGTTTGCACGTAACGACGATATTTTAGAGAACCCCAAGATTGCTTCTTCTTTCACTATACAAGAAGACGACGACCTTTGGGTAATTATCTAATTACCAAGCTACATAACCCTTTACAACATTAATTTTATTTACATAAAGGTTGTATTTGAATTGAGCTTAAGTTTAGTAATCTAAGAATTATTTCTTATAAACTTGTGGCAGAATTTGGATGGGTTGCATGAGGAAGAAAAAGCTTTTATGAGTAACTTTGTGGAATGTCAGTCTCAGCCTCAACGACAAATGCAATACACAACAACTTCCTTCTGGTGAAAGCATATCTGTCTGCAGAAAGAAGAGATGAATATTATATTTTCCGACTTAATTTAATATGGAATGGAATCTAATCGAGTCATATAATGGATATTTATTTCCGATTCTCACTTACATCAAGAACAAAAACTATACGATATATGACTCGATTGTATAGTACTGCACCAGAATAAACAATTCAAGTTCTCTATAAAACAATAATAATAATTACAAAATATGGATTTATTTTAGGAGAATAAAATAGTGGTTTAACTAGTCACTTAGTGATAGTGGTGTTGTAGCTTTTCATTGTTTTACTTTTATAAATATGGAAACTGTTTTCAGTTGCCTTTGTGTGAATATGTAAAAAGTTTAAATATTTCTATCACCTTTGGAGAAATATTTGACCCTTGAAAGAAGATTCTTCGGTATAATGATGTAGTTAATGGAACAACTTAGAATTAGTGGACTACCAAACATTTACATTGATCTTAATTATATATTGTGCAAGATTAATATATTAATGGTCCGAAGCATTGACAGCAGTCAAGATCCTCTCTTGTCATGTTGGTATTGTCTATTGGGTGTATATATACGATTAATAGCTTAGAGAAACACAATTCAAATATACATAATATGTAAGTTTGTCTGGTATATTAGCTTTCGTATGTCCAGTGATCAGTTGATTAAACAGACATCAACGTTAAATTTATAGTGCATATCTAGTTTCTTTACAGATTTTTTTTGAGAATGATTTACTAATTTTTGCAATAATAAGTTGAACGTTTTAAAAGGAGTTTTATGTTGTTTGAAACTGAAAATAGTTTTATAAACTATTATCATGGAGGTATTTGATATGATCAATACATTAGAATTTATAAAATATTATCATGTATATGATATGATCAATACATTAGAACTTAAATGAAGGTTGTAGATTCTAAAATCATTTGACAATGAGAAAATCCTCTTAAAAAATAGAAATTTGAACTAAATTATCATCCTATTTTTCCTTTTCTAGAGGTTGTAGTGATTGTTGGCATGTAACTGTTGAAATGCGATCTACTTAAAATTTAGTCCGTAATATTTTTTTATTTAACTTTCAGAGATATATTTTTAAAATTTATTGCTAGATCAATATATTTCTACAACTAAAAAGATAGGACTTTAGAAAATAAGATTTTCGTACCATTTTTCTTTTTTAAAAGAGTGCCAATACTCTTTTTAAAAATTGCTTGTAGTTCTAAAAACCAATTAGTTTTTCACCTACGTGCCTGCGCGGATGTTTGTTTTTCATATATATATATATATATATATTTAGTTTTTAAAATTTGTTAAGTATAATTGTTCAAACTTATAGCGCTAGAATTTCATATGTTATTTAAGTATGACATGAGTGTGTATTGTTCGATATGATTTTTTTTTTTGTTATTGTACGGATGTTTGTTTATGATAGCTACATTTTAAAAGGAAACAATTTCGATGGTTTCATTTAATAGTTTCATTTTGTGCTACTTTAGTTATTGTTGATACCACATATTTTGTTTTTGTATTGTGTTATATATTTAAAATTATTTTGAATAACCACAAAATATTTCATTTATGTAGGTATATCACAAAAACTTGTAACTATGTATTAATATCTATTTTTTTAAAAAATATATTATATTAATTTTAAACTAGATCTATCTTTTAATTTCATATATGTGTTTATATTGATTTTTACCACATAAATAAAAACAAAAGATACATTATAAATGAAGGTCAAAACCGGTATGCATAATCAAAACCAATATAGATTGATAATTTGACTATATCATTTGGAATTTATGTACTTTATAGTGATTAGATTACGTTTAAGAAATTATTGAATTGACATTGTCTATATTAAAATCGTTTTATGTTTTGTTTGAAACTTCTAATTAATTGTTTGGTTTGTTATAGGTTAGCAGGAGTTGGTTTTAAGGAATATAATATTTAGACTGGTTAAAATTAATAGTTTAAAAAGATTATTAGAAATTTGGTTTTGTTAGTATTTGGGCTTGTGAAAATGGGTAAATGACATATTTCCACACCATAACTATTGTATAGTAACATATCAACACGGACTTTAGATCTTGTTCCAACTGCACACAATTATATTATATCAATCTAATTCTCTCCAAAACAAAAGATCGAAACTCGCTTCCACACAAACAAAGATTGAGTTTGGTTTTAGTGGTTTATAACGTTAACCGATATTAAACCCAATGGTTTCAGGTGATACTAGTACAATCTGACCCAGACGAAGTGATTATAACCCGACCTGAATCTCTATTAATCTTCCTTAATACCCTTTTTGGAACCCTAAACTTTTTTAAAAAAAATCGGAAAACAAAACAAAAAGAGAAATCCAGAAAAGAAGAGTAATGAATTTGGAAATTCGATTGAAACCACTGGCCGAGTCATATTAAGTTTACTTAGGTTAGCCACTTGTTTAGTTTTAAAACAAAGAATACTAAACCTACTTTAAACCGCCATTTATTGGTATTAGTTTGTCTTTCAAGCTTTAAGGGGAATCAGTTTCGATCTTTCGTTTTACGGAGAAATATGTTGATATAGTTTAATTTTGTGCAGTTAGGATGAGATCCTAAGTTCGTACGTGTGGATCTATTATTATACGATAGTTATGGTGGAGAAATGAGTCGTGAATTCTGTCAAAATTGGATAAGTTAATATATGAAATTATAGTGTTTTGATTAGTGGCAAGGATTGATAATTACTGTGAAAATTCAGGATTAAGTATTAAATTTACTTTTGTTTTAATAGTTTAGATATAAAACATGATTTGTGATTTTCAAGGCTTTACATAAAAAATTAAAGCTAAAATCATCTTCTCAACCAATCATCTTCATTAATTATTTTTGACATACCTAAAACAAGCTAAATGGGTCAAACATGAGCATTTCAAAGTTCAAACTACTGTTAAACCTATGTTCAATTTTTTTTGTTTCTAATGTTCAATTTTCAATAGATATTTCAAGTTAAATTTGATGTGTTCTTGAAATTTTCATATTTTAATATGTTTTGTTGAGTCTTGTTTTGTTGCACATATTCAAAAAGGTATATTTTCAAAAAAAAAATCAAAAAGGTATATTTCATTAAAAATATTGAAATGTTATAAATTACAAATCGAAACAATCTAAATAATATTATTATTTGTATTAATAGTATATCGCTTGGTTATCATTGAAATTAATATCTAATGTAATACGATGATGTTGACATAATTAATACAAACAAGTTGCAAAATTATCAACTTGCAAATTCTGTCTCTATGTAGCACCTGCTTTCGAAATAATTGGTTACCTAAAAAGGAAAGTTGATGCTTCATATGGAATATGTTCTTGCATCGAACATCATATATTTACTTTTTGAAACAGTTTTATGTTTTCTAATGAAATGTAGAGTAAACCAGCATCATTCTATGAATACGACGCATTAGTTATTCAATGTAACTTATAATACAACTAATCGGTCAAATTCCAATCAACTGTAGTCAAATCCACATATTTAGGCTTCAGAATTAATTTACGTAGTTAAAGTTTAATTATTTTACGTACTCTATTTATTTAAGACCAATTTGTGTGATGGTTCGTCATTTCTGTGACGAATATATATATATATATATATATATATATATATATATATATAAGTATTAAGTTATTTATATATCTATATTTTCACAAACCATACATTATATTTTTTTGAACTTTACAAACCATACATCATTATCAGTTTTCTTTTATTCTTGTTTATTTGTGTCCGGAATAAGCCGGATAAGTTACCAACCGGATCCTCATAACCAACTTGGATATTATATACTTATGTTCTCCATTTGATTTTCAAACAAACTTCGAAAATTCTATATACTGAAATACCTTTTTAAAAGTAGATGTATACATCCAGAGTTTAATTTCCTTCTACTAAGAAAAAAACACTTGCTAGAGAATAATATGATGGTATCTCAAGTTGCTTATCAATTAGCAGATCATATTGAATACTGTTCACGTACTTGCCTTCTATCTCTTTAATTGGGTTAATTCTTGGGTTGACTGCATAGAATCCTTTGTAAATATACCGGTCCTCTCTATTCCCACCCATACTTATGACTTCATAACCAAACCCCACAAATTTATAACTTCTCTTCATATCTCCTCCCAGTCTTCCTACTTATGTTCAGATCTCCCTTTTTAATCCAAATTTGAAATCACAATTAAAATATGTAAATCGCATTTAGTTAATAGTGTTTGCCTAATTAAAAAGTCGACACAACCCGATCCGACTTAAAAAAATTCCAAATCAATTTGAGCTAAAAAACGAAATTATGTCTCTCTTCTTACGACGACGACAAAAATTTCAGAGAGAGAGAGAGAGAGAGAGAGAGAGTGAGAGAGAGAGAGAGAGAGAGAGACAAAGCACAATAGGCGAGATAAAGAGAGAACAACGAAACACAGTAAGCTTGAGAGAGAGAAAGAGTGGAGACGAAGCAGAGACAAAGTCGTGAGAGAGACAGTGACGAAGAGTACATAAACTTAAAGGAAAACGACGATGAGTAGCTCGAGTTCTTAGAACATCTCCAATGTATGCCTCTATATTTTCCTCTAAAATAGATATGTGGATTTGCTCTAATGTATGCCTATATTATAGAGTTCTTCTATTTTAGAGGAAAATATAGAAGAATGTTACTTTTTTCCTCTATATTTAGAGGTGAAAATAACATATCTCTATATTTTCCCTAGAAATAGAGGAACTCTATTATAGAGGTATACATTGGATCAAGTCCACCTCTATAATAAAGATTCTCTGATTTAAGAGAAAATATAGAAATGAAAATAGAGGTGGGTTGGAGATGATCTTATTCATTCTGATTGAATACACGGAGAACCACTGTTGGAGAAACAATGCATTTCAAGGAACAATGATGGAGAACAATGAGTTTCAAGGTAATCGTGTGTTACATCAAAGAACCGCTCCTTAATGAAACTAAAGCAACTCTTCTCTGCTCCACAAGCCAAAGTTACTTGAAAAGAGTTTGAAAGTATTGAGGAAGTGAGAATTAAGAGGGATGATTTTGCATTGCTTTGCAATTATTAATGAAGAGATGATGGTGAGGCTGAATGAGGTGACTAAAAAAACTCAAGTTGTTGGCATTGCGCCAACGAAGAACATAGTGTGGCTGTTACTGTCTTAGGAGGTATGACATGGGTTTATGTTTGGTGATGATAAAGAAAATGTGAACAAACATGTTTTAGAGTGCATAAAGCTTGAAAACATAATGTAAGACACAAAGTTTAATCACAAGCCGCAAGTACATAAAATATCTAAAAAAAACTGTCAACAAGAGTTCCTTGAAGATCTGCCATCTCTGCTTTGTCACTCTCTTCCCCTCTCGCCATCCCTGCTTCTTCTCTCTGTCTCTCGCATGCTCTCTCTCTCTCACTCTCTCTCTCTCTCTCTCTCTCTCTCTCTCTCTCTCTCTCTCTCTCTCTCTCTCTCTCTCTCTCTCTCTCTCTCT
>CAKOAT010675154.1:0-70352 GCA_932364175.1 Eruca vesicaria subsp. sativa | reverse complement strand
TGTATAGATGTGTATATAATTTACTAATTTTAATTTATTTGAATAGATTACTTTCATATAATCCTATTTTTCTTTTAATAAAACAGATTACATATAGTTTTTAGGAAAAAAAAACACGTAATTTTAGTTCAAAATAAAATATAGCGAGCAAGAATCTAAACATTCCACATCTTGAAATCAACAGATCTGTCGAACCAATCCACTCTAAATCACATCTAAGAGATCTTCGGTGCCATAGACCCAGTTCTGCCATAGTGATGCTGAAGTTTCCGCTTGTTGTTTTGTTGAAGGTCATTCAATAGATGGACCTCTGTCTAATTAAGTTTCCTGATGGTTTTTTAAAATTTCAGGTTGCTTCGATTACTTTTTTCTTAAGCGAATAGAACTTTGTTTTTGGAAGTCTTTTTTTTGTTAAATTCATTTGACTTTTGGCTATATCTACCAAAGTTAAGGGCTTTGTTGTTCAAGGATCTTTATATCAAACCTTTCATTATTATTAGTGATATTCACATTCTTATAAAAAAAATGGTGATGCTAAAGTCTAAGCCTTTGATTGGCAAAACATTTGCAAAAACATCATTCTTTTTGTTATCCAACCAACAATTATTAGAAAAGTATTTAGATAAATATTTTGAAAATACAAATGCTTTGCAAATGCTATCTACTCAATGTTTTCATATAAAACAACAGTAATCGATAAAACATTATTCAATTAAATGGTTAGATAGCTTGTTTTAAGATCGAATCATTTTGATTACATATTATATATTTTGTCCTAGGTTTAGTGCCAAAATGAATTAGTTTAATTTCGGTTGAATATTTAACATTTGACATGTCATATAGTTACACGAATGTCTTTATTGGTTTTTGATATTGCCGTTTTAAAAACCATTTATTTTATTTTTATTTTTTGCAGACAACCTTTTTTATAATTTGTATACACATATGCATACATCTACTGTGAAAGGAATGTAAATTATGTATTTATATTTTGCATACGCATTAAATACACGATACATGTATACGTTTTTTTATTAAAAAAAGATTAAACTAAGATCTATTAAAAACACAGATTGAAGAGTATGCCTATTAGTGAACTCCCACTTACGGTTCATAGGATTTTTTTAATATTTTTTGTGGGACCATGAATAATGATGAACCTCTATCTATTTTACTCTTCCATTATCGAACCTCAAAATGGGGTTCATATGAATAAATTTTACTATTTTTAGTATTTAATATATTAAATTTAGAATTAAAAAAAATTTCAAATTTTTATTTATAATTTTTATTCATTATAAAGAAAATTTATGAATATACAAAGATTATTCATCTTGATTACCATACTTTTGCCATATATTTTCAACTAAATCCGCTTGCAAACGAGCATATAACTGATGATCCCGAATTTGATTGCGAATGTCAAACATATTTCCGACACTGGAAGGGGTGTACGTAAAGTACGACAAATCAACCTGTGAACTTCTGCTTGACTCTCCGGATTCGAATTCAGATGTGTTGTACTGTGTGTATCTGTCTCGTTCGTTCTCTACTATCATATTGTGCAGTATGACACAAGTTCTCATAATCTTGCCTATATTTTCCTTGTCCCATAGTAGATCAAGGTTTTTAACTATTGCAAACCTAGATTGCAATACTCCAAAAGCACGTTCGACATCTTTTCTGGTGGATTCTTGACATTCAGCAAATAGCTCTGCTTTAGGACCTTGAGGTAGTAGGATGGATTCGATAAATGTTGACCATTTAGGATAAATTCCGTCCGTAAAGTAGTACGCCATACGATAATTGTGGCCGTTGACCTTGAATTTGACTCTAAGAGCTTGACCTTGTAAAATGTCATCAAAAACTGGTGACCGATCAAGAACATTAATATCGTTGAGGGTACCAGGCATTTCGAAAAAAGCGTGCCATATCCAAAGATCATGTGATGCCACAGCCTCTAAGACAATTGTCGGCTTTCCTGAACCACGTGTGTACTGCCCTCTCCAAGCCGTTGGACAGTTTTTCCACTCCCAATGCATACAGTCGATGCTGCCTATCATCCTGGGAAACCCCGCATGCCTCTCTAACATCGAGTAATCGTTGCAGATCATCGCGTGTAGGTCTTCGTAGATACTCGTCTCCAAACAATTGTATGATCCCATTGGTGAAATTATCCAAACATAAAAGTGCAGTACCTTCACCAAGTCGGAGATATTCTTCATACGTATCTCCCGATTGACCATATGCCAGCATACGTATAGCTGCTGTACACTTTTGAAGTGCAGATAGCCCGTACCTTCCGTGAGCATTTCTTCTTTGCTCAAAGTATGGAACCTTATTATTTAGGCGACCGACTATGCAAAGGAACAATGACTTGTTCATTCTAAAACGCCGCCTAAACATTTCCGGTGGGTATGTAGAATGCTCCCTTGAATAATCGTTCCATTGTAGATTGTGTCCTTGTTCCCGATCTCTTTCGATATAAGCTCGTCTCTTCGGCTTGTTGGCTTGAACATCAACTATGAGTCGAACGTATCATCAAATTGTTGATCGAACATTTCTTCTAAAGCTTCATTTAACATTTCATCTACGCCATCAGAGGATGAGAAAGACATTTTTTTTAGATGAACAATGAACAAGTTTTTGACTAAGTGTTTGAATAGAAGAATATTTTTTTTTAGTTGGCTTGGAAATTTGGGTTTGGTGAAAATTTGGTTAAGTGTTTTTTAGATGACTTGGGATTTTGGGTTTGGTGACTTGGGATTATACGGGTTTGGATTTTTGTTTAGAAAGAGGATAGAAAGGTTGAGATTGATACATGAACTTTGAGATTACACGGGTTTGGTGAAACTCTATCACTTGAACAATTTTAAAATAGATAGACAAAACAATTTTAAAATAGATAGACAAAATGTGTTCAAAAAAAAAAAATAGATAGACAAAATGTATAAAAAGATAGACAAAGGGTCTGTTCGTCTGCTCATTCAACTGAGCCATTTGAATGAAGCTGAGCCTGTTGTTCGTTTAGACAAAAAATGTATGGCTCATTCGAATGGTTCAGTTAAATGGTTCAGTTAAATGGTTCAGTTCAATCAAGTTTTAATTTGAAGAATCAGTTGACTGAACCAAATCGGACCAGTTGACTGAACCTGGTTCAGTTGAAATAATAAAATGTCTATATTACCCTGATCTCAACTCAAAAATTACAAACCTAATTTTTTAATCTTATCAATCTCTTTGCCGTCGATCTTCTTCTCTCCTCTCCTTCTCTCCTTCTCTCGCCATGAAAGGAGCTTGAAGCTCTCACCTCACTGTCGCTCTCTCATCTCTCTCACTCTCTCGCCGTCTCTCTCTCCGCGTCTCTCTCTCTCTCTCTGCGTCTCTCTCTCTCTCTCTCTCTCTCCGCGTCTCTCCCTCTCCGTGTCTCTCCCTCTCCGTGTCTCTCCCTCTCCACTTCTCTCTCCGCCTCTCTCTCTCGCCTCAGCTCACTCACTCTCAGGTATCTATCGCTCTCTCTCTATATCTCTGGAGTTTGTGTGGTAGCTTGTGTGTTCATAGAGAGATCTCTGATTTTTCATGAAATTTGATCTAATTGTTAATGGGTTTTCTTGGTTTTTAGAATGTGTTCATGAAATTTGATCTAATTGTTGATGGGTTTGCTTGGTTTTGTTTGTTGATGGGTTTTCTTTTGGTTCATCACTTGCTTGAGATTACTATGATTCTCGTATTCTCGTGAGAAGTTATGATCCGAACGTTGGCTGAGATCTTGTGATGTGTTTAGCTTGGTTTGATTGTGAATTATGAATGATGGGTTTGATTGCTTTGCTTATCTCTGGCACTCTACTTGTACTCTATTAATTGTTTGCTGATTCATGTGGAGTAGTTTTGAATTCATGAAGAGACTGATATAAGTTGTTTGTTTCATATTTTTGATATGAAGCCAAGGGAGCAATGACTTCTGTTACTGGTACTGATGTAAGTTTTAAACTTCATTTTTAACTTCATTTTTAGTTGATTGCTTCTCTGAGTTTAGTCTGGTTCTCTTAGTTTAGTTTAGTTTAGTTCTCTGATGTATATCCATAGTCTCTTTCATGGACTGATGAGCAAATCCGATTCTATCTCCAACTGAGTCTTGAGGAGAAGCTGAAAGGAAATGACAGAAAACAAAATATCAATAAAGTTGGGAGACAAACCATCATTGATAAATTCAATGATGCCTATGGGGAAAAGCATCCTTGGAGAAAATTTGGGATCAAACACACTACCTGCAAGACTCAGTATACTAAATACAAGCGTCTGGTTAACAAGAGAACTGGCCTTGGCTTTCTTCCAGATGAGAGCATAGATATGCCGGATGACTGGTGGAGTGAACTTATTAAGGTACATTCCACTACATTGTTATGTATGTTTGTTTGTATACAGGTTTCTGAATCTCAATTCTTGTATTGTTTTTTCAGGAATGGCCAGCAGCGAGAAAGCTTAGAGAGAAGCCAATAACAAATGTTGACTTGTTGGAAAAAGTATTTGGAACGGTTCACATAAGTAGAGGTGAAGGATGGAGTCCTCAGCAAGGGGAAGACTGTTTGAATCAGAAATTAGATGACCACGTGGATCAGAAAGACGACGATGATGATGGTGATGCTGAAGACACAGATGCTACGTTTAGGCAAGTTCCTCCTACTCAGGAAACTCATGCTCCAGCTCCAGCTGAATCAAGAACTGTTTTCCCCTCATCTTCTAGTAGAACAAGAGCTAACAGAAAGAGATCAAGGGCTGCACAAGTGAGACAGGCTGTAGCAGATGTCCTTTCTAACAAAAACAAGATTATAGAGTGTCATCCCGAGTTCAGTTGTAATCAGTTTAGAGCCATGGAGGCATTACACTCGCTGTCTGAGATCAGGATTTGGTCGCCTTTGTACAAAGCGGCTATCAACCATCTCAAGCAAGATGCTAATAACCGTCAGACCTTCTTGTTCTATGAAGATGATGAGAACAAGATTCTGTATCTGGAGTATGCTACTGGTGAAAGTAGATATGCTTGAAGATGTTCTGCTTGAAGATGTTTTCTGTTTTGTATGAACTCTAGTGTGTTTTCTGTTTTTTATGATCTTTGGCTTGCATTCTGTTTTTTTTATGAACTCTAGTTTGCTTTCTGTTTTGTATGAACTCTAGTGTGTTTTCTGTTATGTATAAACTCTGGTTTGCTTTCTGTTATGCATAAACTCTAGTTTGATTTTTGCTTTGAGACTTATAAATCTGCTTTTGGTTATGAGAATTAGAATTAGCTTTTATTTGGTTCAATGGTTCTGACGTTTTAGGTTTTGATATTTCAGGTTTGGTGAAGTAAACAAGTTTTGGTGAAGTCGAAATGGATTGTAAGGTAAGTCTCTCTTTACTTTTTGCACCTAATTTTAAATCGTTTTCTCTGCCCATTCTTGTATGATAATGCTGACCAGATCATTACTTATAGCATACATTTTAAAACGAATTTATGATGGCGAGTAGTACTAGTAATCTAGCTATTTTGTTCAACTACGACTCTATTATTTAACATAAAGGTTTGATACGCAAGACATGTTAGCAGTCTAAATATCCTTAACAGTGTTTTATAGATTCTCTTGTTAAGTATTCATCTTTCATTGTTTTTGTTAAAGTAAAGCATCAATGATCATAGTGGGTTTATTAGAGTCTAGTGTTTAAAGAAGATGGTAGTATTGGTCTGGAGAAATGATTCTGACAAGAGCAAGTGTTTTCGCGACCTATCAATAAGAAATGTTAAAAAGGAGAATTAAATTTTGTCTAAGGACAAGTTTATGATTAGAGTTTAAACTTGGGAGTTTCAGTTGATGTTTAGATTTGATGAAAATACGAAGTTTAAGATAAGTTTTAATAGACCAAGTTGTTGGACAAGGAATCCAGTTGAGAGCTTTCTTGTGTTTTACATCTCTCTGATTATTCTCTCTTACACTTGTGAGTTCTTGCAAGTTCATCTGTTTTAATTAAATTAAAATAAGGGTATATTTGTAATTTGTTTATCAAGCTCATTTGAATGGAGATAAAAAAAAAAGAAACAAACATGAAATTCATTCAAATGGTTCATTCAAATGATTCATCTAAATGGAAAAACGAACAACCCCAAAAAACTGAATGAATCATTTGAATGAATCACATAAATGGATCATTTGACTGGATATTACAAATAGAGAAACGAACGGAGCCAAAATGAACCACTCTTCTCACTTTGAAAAAAACCTATACCTTGATAATCAGAAAAGCGGACATGAAGTAGAGAGACAATATTTTCAAGACAGTCTCTTGCACATTGCAGAAGAAGTTCATACATAGTTTATAAATAGAGTTACATAAGCGGATAATTTTAAAAACAAGTGAAGAAACATACAAAATACTACACTTCCCATGAGCCTTCCCCGTGAAACAAAGAGACAAACAACAGCAACTGAAAGCAGAACCCGTGACCTGCAAACAAAACAGAACAAGCGACAATACAAGTTAGGCTGAGACAACATAGCAACTAAAACAAGACAAGAAACAAAAAAAAATAAGCAAGCAAACAATACATGCAAGAAAACAAGAAACAACTACACTAAACAGGTTGCAAGCTAGTAAACAAGAAGGCAATTAAACTAAACATACCACATCAAATCATTTTAGTTATGAGTTTGTTCTTCAAAGTCACTTCTATATCAGAGAGTGAATCTTTTCGAGCAAGGAGACGTTCAAGCAGTTTCTGCTTGGATATCTTCTCTTTCATAGCTAGCATACTCTGTAATTGATCGTACGCAACTTCTTTGCCATGCTTCTTGCGCTTGGCTGCTTTGCACGCCTTAACACCGAGAGGCCTAACCTCTTCCATGTCAGGCACGTTCTATGAAGGTTCCTTCCTTTTCTCCTTTGCACCATCTCTGGACAGAGAGTTTGCTTGCCATTTTTGATCATAACGAAGCTCTCTCCAGGCATGTTCAAGACTGAACTTGGCCCTGTAGTCGTTAGAGAAGATGTCATTGGCTTTTGTCATGAAATCATTCTCATTTTCTCCACTGGCTTGCTCCTTCAACGCCGCCTCATAGCTTCTCACAAACTTACACACCTGCTCGTTGACTCTTCCCCATCCCTGCTTACATTGAGTAACAGGTCTATGAACATTGCCAATGAGCTGAGGGCTTGAGTTTACGTACTCCTCTATTCTTTCCAAAACGCCCCTGCCTTCTGCTCATTGCTGACGATGGGATCCTTGCTTATATTCAACCAAGCACTGATGAGGACGATGTCTTCCTTCTGTGACCACTTTCTCCTCTCAGCAGGTTTAGGATCTTGAGAGCCTTGGCTACTAAACCTAGGAAGCTCAGGAGACTCTGAGTCAATGGTTTGGGAAGCTAATAGGTCCACAAAGCCAGAAGAATTTAGGGAAAAAGGATCCATTTTCTGTGTTCAAGTTTGTTTATCTTTGTTCTTTAACGTGCTTCTGTGTTTTGGTATGTTGATTTCCTATGGTTTTACTAGTTTAAGGTTCGGCAGTAGGGATCAATTAAAGGATCTCTAACAACCAAACATTTATTATAGTTAATGAAAGAATTAATTAAAGTTTTTCCACGCAGAAAATATTCAAAGCAACCAACCAAAACATATATCATTCATTACACATCAAATCTACTTTTATTTATACTTTAAGACTGAGTTTTAGTTCTAGTGCAATTTAAGTTCTAGGTGTCTTTTGTTCAGTGTCTTCGGTTTAAGTTCTAGTTAAGTGTCTTCAGTTTAAGTTCTAGTTCAGTGTATTCGTTTTAAGTTCTAGTTGTGTAATCGGTTTAAGTTCTAGTTCATCATTAGTTATAGCTGTAGTTGTAGTTAAGTATTTTTAAATTTTTTTAGTTATAGTTATTTAGTTATAGCTATAGCTGTAGTTGTAGTTAAGTATCTTGAAACTTTTTTAGTTATAGTTATTTTGAAAGTTTTTTAGTTATACTTATTTTGAAAGTTTTACTTCATCAATTAAGTGTACAATCTCGTAACTACTTCTACTTGAGTTCAGTTTAGTTTTACTTCATCAATTACTTCAGTATAGTTATTTTGAAAGTTTTACTTCATCAACCAACACATATATCATTCATTACACATCAAATCAGTGTATAAACTCGTAACTACTTCTACTTCAGTTCAGTTTAGTTTTACTTCATCAATTAAGTTCTACTTCATCATTTAAGTTCTTGTTCATCATTTAAAAACAAAAGCTAAATTCTACTTCATCTAACAATCAGTCACACAGTTATTGAGATTGTGGCTTACCTTCAGTTTTCATTTCAAGCAGAGCTTCTCCAGATCAGCAACCTGCACAGTGAGAATTTGAACATGCTCCTAGACATGGAAACAAAAAAAAACTGTGTTAGTAACGTAATAAACAACAATTAAATTTAAAAAAACAGTAATATCAGCTTCGGTAATACTAACCTCCAGTGTCTCAATCTGTTTATGGAGATTGGCCACCCCCTTGATCACCTGCTCAGCCTCATTCACCCGCTTAATCAGCCTCTCGATCTCCTCCTGGACACCAAACACCCAAGGATGACGATAGTGCAACCCATCATTCTTGGTCACAACATAAACACATATTAGAGTTGAAATACTAGAGTAAATAATAATGAATAGAGATTAAAAATTTGTTTACCTCGTAGTTTCTGCATGTGAAAAAACGCTTCCCTGGAAGGGTGTCATACTTCTTCTTCCTCCGAAGCTCGTCAATGATTGCCGAATCACAGGGACACCTTGTCGGAATCCCATATTGTGAATTAGCCACGTATCCAAGCATCTCGTAGTACTCCTTGTGCCTCTTCATATCTTTTCTCTCTTCTGGATCCATCTGTATCAGAAGAAAAATAGATTAGAGCCTATAATGACGAAACAATAGTATGAAACAAACACTATATCGAACCAAAATCTTGATTTACAACCATAAAAGGAAACCCCCATACTTGATTTAAAACCCTAACTAGAAACCCCCAAATTGTTGAAGAACCCTAACTCAAAACCCTCGAAATCGATTTCGAATCCACGGTAAAGGAACCCTAAATCAAACATGCATGTAGATTTAAAACTATAAAGGAAACCCCCATACTCAATTTAAAACTCTAACTAGAAATCCACAAATCGTTGACGAACTCTAACTCGAAACCTCCAAAATCGGTTTCGAATCCGTGGTAAAAGAACCCTAAATCAAACATGCATGTAGATTTAAAATCATAAAACGAAACCCCCTTTCGATTTAGAACCCTAAAATCAAAATAGAAAAATCGATTTCAATATCCCCAGATCCCTTCGACCCCAAAATCGATTCTATTTAAATGTCAGAGTAGTCGATACTCACCTGAACTCGTGGAGGAGATCGTCCGTCGTCGATTTGTTAGAGAAAGGATCCTGTCTCACCGTCGCTTGCGAAATCGCCTCAAAGAGAAGAAAACCCTATAGAGGAGAGAAAATGATAGATCTTTCGCGAGACCCGTGTTTCGGCTTAGTCAACACAAAAACTCCCTCAGGCGTCGACACGTGGTTTGAACCCGTATCATACGGGGTTCACCAAATTTAGCCTATTTTTTTAATTAGAAAACTAATTTGGGCCTAAGAATCCGAGTCCATGAACCCCAGGTGATATTCTAATGGGCATGCTCTAACCCGGGTGAAGATACAATCCACGGATAGACCTTCTCTTGGGCATTCAAATGGATTGAAAGCAATAACCCATATACGTGTGGCCACAAAATGAAATATAATAGAATGTCTTCGAACCCGGATTATTCTGAAGCTCACCTACCACTACACCACCACTTTGTGGTTTAAATGTACATGTATACGTCGTTAGATAAAACTGTCTTACGTCGAAAATTGGTGCCAAAATATAACTTTATGTGAATTAAGACTAGAGAATTTGGTCGTTCTTTACTGCAAATTGTTTGTTTATGCTCTTTTATTCCACTTTTCTCTTGTTTGTTCTCTCTTTTTTCATATAAAGTAAAGTTTTGAACGCTTGCCAGACTAATAAAAGATAAGCTACGTTACTTTGTGCTAATTAATTCTTTACAGAAATCTTTTTTTCATTAGTTATCTGTTTTACATCTGTTAGTTGATCTATTAAGTTTTTTTTGTGCAACGATCTATTATGTTTACATTTGAACAAAACACAATAGATGGTATTTTTATCCAGGATGTTCGAAGTGAGATGTTCCAAAACATAACATTTGCCAGTCGTGATTAAGTTCTAAGTGAGATGTTCCAATAACCCGTCATGATTAAGTTTGAAGTGAGATGTTCCAAAACCAACAGTTATCCACAATGAATTTCAACCAATAGCATACCATTGGTTTTAGATATTGTTATTTTACAAACAAAAATCATAAAAAGTTGAAATGAAAACGAAAAAACTACAATCAAAAACATTTTTCTTTGGCTAGATGAATCTTCTAATTACCTTTTTTCAAGCTTTTCTTAAAATAAGGATTAATTTCCCAACCAATAGGGAGTTGGCATTTCGAAGGGATTCTATATCATAAAGCTTGTCGAACAAATAGATAAAGAATAAAGTATGATTTGATTATTTACTATGACTTAATGTAGACTTTAGTTAATTAACTAATAAGAACTAGAGCACTCTTGAAAAAGTGGTCAAAAGCTACCTGCCAAAGTCTTTGTAGGTGCAATTTAAGCCAATTAAGAAATAATTTGTACAAAAATGTAACACAAATTATTCTTCCAATAACGTGTGATGCAGTGCAGCTAAGTAATTTTTCGTTTATTTATTGCTCTAATTAATACATGTTTTTTTCTTCCATTTAATTCGTCTGCTTGTGTGTAGAAATGATGCCTACTTCCTCCACCAAGACAAACTAGCTCCAAAGACACTGTAATCTATTTTTCCAAATTTGTTAAATGGTCTATAGGTCTGATAATCTTTTGTGTAGACATTGTAAATTTATACTTCATAGCACAGTCAGTCCTCGTTTAAACAAAAAAATAGCAGAATCTGTACTCGAAGTTCTGGGCTTGTAAGCAAACTTTATTTTTGGCCCATATTCTACTAACTTTTTAAATAAATAATGTTTAAGTCTACCAAAAACTGAACTAAACACTTTTTTGTTTTTGTTTTTTTTTTGTCACAGCCAAACACCTTTTGTTAACATTAGAGCTATTGGGCCTTAAATTTGTTAAAATATAATGTTTTACTAAACTTCTATCCAAGACCGAGTATTCATTCTTCTACAGTTCCACTGTCTTAGTTTGTCTGTTTAATCAGTGATTTGGCTTCGAGGTTAGGCTTTACAGGTTTGCAAAAACGACAAAAGCTACAGTAATCATCATAACAGAAGGCCCTTATAGCTCAGTGGTAGAGCGTCAGTCTTGTAAACTGAAGGTCCGTAGTTCAATCCTGCGTGAGGGCACCTTCCTAACAATTCGTTATATTGTTTTACTTTGGGCTTTTAAAAAGCCCATATACTAAAAGGCCCAAAGAAGCTTACGATCCGTTTCACCTTTGTTATTGCCAAATAAACACATTGCATCACTTGGAAACCCTTGTCCTAAAACCCTAAATCGCCACATCAAAACGAGTTCCTCCGTAGCCTCTCTCTCTCTCTCAGTCACGACGAAGCAAATCAAGATGTTGCGAAGGAACGTGAGGTTAAGAAAAGAGTATCTCTACAGGAAGAACTTGGAAGGTGGTGAGCGTGAGGTCTATGAGAAGAAGCGCAAGATAAGAGAAGCCCTTCAAGGTTCCGACTGATTCGTTAACAATCTCTCTATTAAAGTCTCTCTCGCTATTCATTGACAACGGTGCTTTGTTTATGTGTAAAACAGAAGGGAAGCCGATTCCTACTGAGCTCCGTAACGAGGAGGCGAAGCTTCGTCAGGAGATTGATCTCGAAGATCAAAACACTGCTGGTAATAATTCTACTTGTGTTGTGTTCTTCTTGTTATTGATACTGAATCATTAGTAAGAAGCTTAGTGTTCGAAGAAGTTACTGTTTGTTTTGTTTATTTTCTGTTCTTTTTGTATGTGTTCTGTTCGAAACTTAGTAATGTGGTTATGTTGTAGGGATATGTTTATGTTTTGTTTCATTGTTCAGTTACGTATTTTTTATTGGTTTTATTTTTCTAATTTTATATTTTTGTGAAAAATAGTTCCGCGGAGTCATATTGATGATGAATACGCAAATGCAACTGAGAAAGAACCCAAGATTTTGTTGACAACTTCTAGGGATCCAAGTGCTCCACTTACGCGATTCGTCAAGGTATAGCTGCAAGTTTAGTTTTGGTTGATGAATAAACATGTTAAACATTCTTGGTTCATTCTTTAATTTTGTGGAATCTTTTTTTTTTTGCAGGAATTGAACATTGTGTTTCCTAACGCCAGTAAACTGAATCGTGGTAGTCAGGTATGTGTCTTCTTCTGACTTTTGTAATTCATACAAAGTGCAAGTATCTATAATCCTTTTTGACCATCTTGTTTCCTATGTGGTTAATAGGAACCATCACTAAGCGTTACTTTTATACAAACACAATACACCTCTTTTTGGGATCATAATACTGGAACTTGTTTCTCTGTGCAGGTCATTTCTGAGATTATTGAAACGGCGCGTTCTCATGATTTTACTGATGTGATATTTGTATCTGAGAACCGTGGTAAGCCTGATGGTCTTATTATCTCTCATCTCCCATTCGGACCAACTGCCTACTTTCAGTTACTTAATGTGGTAAGTACCTCTTTGAGATTATTATATTTTCAGAAATACTTGGCTTTGCTTAATCCAGAGTGCCCCTTTTGTTTTTTAGGTAACAAGACATGAAATTCAAACCAAGAAAGAAATGGGAAAAATGTCTGAGCAATATCCTCATCTCATTTTTGAACGCTTTACAACCCAGGTCTGTATTTGTTGAACACTTCACTCCTTGTAGAGTTGATGTACTCTTTTTTTTTTTTTTTTGGTTTCTAATGTAAAACATGTTGATCTTTTGGCAGATGGGTAAGAGAGTTATGAACATCTTAAAACACATCTTCCCAGTTCCTAAACTTGATGCAAAGCGCATAGTTACTTTTTCTAATGAATCTGATTACATTTCATTCAGGTATACAAGTTTTCTCCATAATAACTAAGTTGTAGAAAAATATGTTTGCATGTTTTGTTTTGTATCGTTTCTTGTTTGAAAAATCTTATGGGCGTATATATATAGGAATCATGTGTATGATAAAGGAGAAGGAGGCCCGAAATCGATTGAGCTAAAAGAAATTGGTCCTCGGTTTGAGTTGCGGCTCTACCAGGTACTATACACTCGGTTTATTCTGTTTTGAGTCTTCATAATTGACCTGAAACTCTTAATTTTATTTGGTTTGACAAAATGTAAATTTGTTTTGTTAATGTATTTTGAAAATATGTTATACATATATATATATATATATTCTGTGTATATGGGAGATTCAATCTAGTTCTTTAATGTCAATGCTGTTTCTTTGCAGGTGAAATTAGGAACATTGGAACAAGATGAAGCAGAGGTCGAATGGGTTCTGAGACCGTATATGAACACTGCTAAAAAGCGCCAGTTTCTCGGTGAATGAAGATACTGCTAAAACGCACCAACTGTTGCTTTCAAATTGTGTTTTAAATTTTGAATTGCTGAAGGAGCTGTTCAACTTTGATGTGTTAGAGAATATTGCCGGAAACGTTTATGAGCTGAATTTAGCATCGATTTGTTGTAACCTTTTCTTTTTGTGGAAAACGTTTTGCTTCAAAAAAGGCAACGTGCTCGTCTTAAACTGGTAAAACATTTGTCTTAATCTGCAGACTTAAAAAGCAAAGATCCTATCCTTATTTTTCTACAAGATATATGACGTGCTAATTAAAGTGGATAAATACAAAGTTGGATACACAAAGTTTGAGCATTGGCTGCCCTACCTATTGATGGAAAAGGAACTTACGTGCAGACTTAGCAAGGCTTCACCGATGTAAACCGAAGGCAGTGATTCAGATACGATGTATGATGCGAGTACACGTGCGGTTAAGCTTGTTTTTTGGTATGTCTTCTGGGTGTACAAAGCTTGGTCTAATATGCAATGATTAGGACCGCCCTGATGTTATGGCTGGAGAAGTTAAGATAGCTAAAGACCATACACAACTAGTGAACATTTTCTAATGGGTAAAATACAAAGTCAATCACAACAACATAACATCACTCGAGTATTAAAACTATACAGAAATTGAACAACTGTAATCAAACTCAGAAGGAAAACAATGAAGTGAAATAATGACATACTCAAGAAAAAAAATTGGAATCAAAATCCGAAGGAAAAAAAAGTGGGAGCAAATAAACCATCATCGGTCTCTACGCGTGATGCATCATACTCAATTCTCTCATCCAAATCATCAACGGTCTCTACTCGTGATTCATCCAACTCAAAGCTCTCATTAGAGAGAATTCTGTCGTCGTAGTCCAACAGTTGTTTTGAATCGGTTTCTACTACCAGAATCTGGACACCACATTCAATAATTTCCAAGTCCTGGGATACGCTGCTGAATTCGAATAATATCTCAACATCAAAATCGAAGTCTTCCTTAGGAATGTCGTGGTAGAATATACCCAGATGTTCTGATTGAAATCTATAGGGAAGAAGAAATGGGCAATTCACCTTGGAGCAACCATTTATGCTTATGCAGCACATTAATTCTATATCATTAAAAGCATCTTCCATCTCTGATTTAGGGGAAATTATGACACACATCTTAAACCGGGAGGCATTTGAACTGATGATGGCCAAGGAGTTTCCTATAGCCTTGTGATTGAATTCTGCAGGTATATCTCTTCCTGGTATGCATGCAAACAAAGATTGTTTGGTAATTTCTCTCCTTGCTTCTGGACCCAATTTGAAGCAGTTTGCGAAATAGAGATTTGAAATCTCAGAGTCGGAACGGAAAGGTACTATTGTCTCCAGTGATTCACAATTCCATACCATTAGACATTTGAGCGACCTAGGAAGCTCTGGCAGTGATGCAAGTTTTGGACATCCTATTATCCAAAGCGTGTCCAAGTTATGAAGATCTTTGATGCAATCTGGAATTCTCTCAATATCTGCGCCACTTCTCTCTACCATCAAGTTTACCAGATGTGTCTGTGTAGTACATCGATCTGGAATGAGACCGCCGACTATACAGAGATCTTCAAGATGAGACCAGAGCCTAATGGAAGCAGTAAATTCTTCTAACATCGTGTCTACGATTGAGAGGTATGTGACGGTCGTGGAAATATTTGGAAGTTTCCTTAACTGGTTGCATCCTCCTATTAAGACTGAGTGAAGAGATTCCAAATTGAAGAGAGTCGGAACAACTTGTAGGTTTCTACAAAATTCCATCTCCAATTTCTCTAGTTTATGAAGTCTTCCAACAGAGGAATGAATCTTTACCAAATTCTCGCAATCACTCACATCCAAAATCTCGAGATTTGTAGCATTTGCAAGATTCGGGAGTTCCTCCAAATTAGAAGATGCTGACAAATTCAGTTTCCTGAGATTTCCAAGAGGCTGTATATGAAACAACACAGCAAAAAATATCAACACATGATGCATGAGGAAAAATAGTCATAACCGTGTGTTATTTACTTTAGTAATTTTCAAAATAAAAAAAGTCGGACCTTTGTGTTATTATTGGCAATGTAAAACATCACAATAACATAAGAATGTTTATGAAAATGATGAGAGAAATACATACCTTTAGTTTATTGGTTAGTGCATATAAATTTACTTACAAGTCTAAAAAAATCATATGTTAATGGATGACTGATTTTTATATTTTTAATTAAAATACATGTCTTGTTCATTTTTCTAAAATGGTTTAAAAGTAAAGTTGGGGTTATTATTTGTTGATTTTTATTGGATATGAATAAAGATTTGCTGTCACATATTTTTTATAAAAAATATAAAGGCTGCAAGCTTAACTCAGATCCGTAATAAACGATGTTATTTTAAATTCCACCTAGATTTCTAATGTCATGTAGAATTTCAATAAACCAATAAAGCAACTGAACAATTTATTCAGAGTAACGAATTATAAAAACAACCTGGGTTCCTTCCCACAATGCCTGAGCTTGCTATTTCCTTAATCCCAATTAAATTAAAGCTACAAAACTATATGAGAAATGCTTTATATCATCACTAACATGTGTTCTTTTAGAACCCGAAAAACAAAAAGATACGTAGAAGTCTTGAAAACTTATAAATTTTGGATTTCTTACAAAATTTCGAGGAACAAATAATTGAAACTTTCAGGAATAAAATAATTGAAGTTTTAATCCAACACTAATAGCATATATTTTTGTTACGCTCTTTCCCTTTGCCTACCACCATTAATTTCTTAATTTATAAAAATATAATGGCAATCAATATATATATAAATCAACAACAATTAATGGAATAATTTTAAAAACTTCCTCAACTTTTAGAATCATCAAATTCAACAAATTTGTTTGTTCCAATAACCCCTCCTAAGAATGTTCATGGAAATGTCGAGAGAAATACATACCTTTAATTTATTGGTTTTTTTTTGAAACACCTTTATTCGTTAGTGCATACTCCCTCCGTTTCATATTAAGTGTCGTTGTAGAGAATTTTTTACGTTACAAAATAAGTGTCGTTTTCGGTTTTCAATGCAAAATTTATTAATTTTATTATGTAATTTGTTTTTCTATTGGTTAAAATATGGTTAGGTGTATGGGTAACTGTGTTTTTATATAGGAAATATGTAAAATTAATTGTTTTCTTAATCCGTGTGCACAGCTGTAGAGTGACACTTATAATGAAACAGAGGGAGTATAATTCACTTACAAATCTCAACAAAATTATATGTTAATGGATTACAGTTTTTATTCATTTTTAAAAATTTGGGATAAAAAGTAAATTAAGTGGGGTTATTATTTTGTTGAATTTTATTGGATATGTGCTTTCACATATTTTTCATAAAAAAATATAAAGGGTGCAAGCTTAATTCAGATCCGTAAATAAACGATGATATTTTAAATTCCACTTAGATTCCTAATGTCAATTAGAAATTTCACAAAACCAATAAAGCAACTGAACAATACTATATTCGAGTAAAGAATTATAAAAACAAACCTGTGCTCCTTTCCATAGATGCCTGAGGTTGCTATATTCTAAATTGAGTTCCACAAGATTTTCCGGCCAAAATGTATGTGGAAGACACTTTCCTGGATATTCCTCCCAATGTAATAACTTCAGACGAGGTGGAAAATACATGTCCTCGGGTACATGCACTCTAACATTTGTATCCAGTCTTGTGTTGTAGATCTTGAGAAATCGAAGATTGCACATTCTTTTGAAAGCTCTTGGGCTTATATTCATGATGTCTTCGATTGTAGATAAATCAAAGCGTATCCCCATCAAACTTCTACTACCCTAAATAAAATTCAAAACAGAATAAATTAAATTATGTGAAAGCAATAGGTAAGATCTGTGGGCATTTGCCAAATGATTCACTTTAACAGATCCATCATAAATAAGAAGAAGAAAAACTTACAGAATCGTTTTCAAGAGCATCGAGAATATCATCAGAATCAATTAGGATTTGGCGTTTCCAAGGCTCCTGTCTTTGAATGGCTTGTCTACCCACTTGTTGTAGTAACTTGTGCATCACTATTTCTCCTTTGGGAGATAACTGTATGAGAGATTTATAGGCGAGGGTTCTTAACCCAAGTTGGACATCCAGATTACTGTCAGCGAGCATAGCGTTCACATGACCATCTTCTTCATAGTTGAAGAAGACTGCAATGTGGAGAAATAGAGATTGGTCGTTCTCATCTAAACTGTCGAATCCAACTCTAAGTATTGCATCGATCTTCTTTATACTGCTCTTTTCAAGCCTATGCAACATACTTTCCCAGTCATCTTCATTCTTTCCACGTAAATTTGAACCCATTACACGGAGACCCAATGGAAGGTTACTACAAAGCATTGTTGCTCTTTCAACAAGCTTTTCAAAACCATTTGGTGCCAAGCTTCCTTTAAAAGCATACCGACAAAGAATTTTATAAGCCTCTTCTGAAGTAGGAAATTCGACATGGTATGTATTGTTGATATCATGTTTCTCCAAAAGCTCTTGATCTTCTGTGGTAAGGATAATCCTGCTTCCATGACCAAACCAGCTAGTTTCATCAGCCAAAGCCTCAAGTTGCTGCAGATCGTCCACATCATCAAGAATGATAAGAACTTTTTGGTCAAATAGCCTATCCCGTATCGCACCTAAATGGTTTATCTTTATATCATTCTGGTTTAGAAGCTTTGAAAGAAGTTGCTCTTGTAAACGCAGCTTCCATCCATACTCGTCATGACCACGGTTACAACTTCCACTAATATTCTCCATAAAATAAGAAAGCTGGAAAGTGCTAGAGAGTCGGCTATGTAAAGCTCTGGCAATGGTAGTTTTACCAATGCCTGCAGGGCCACAAATTCCAACAAGCATCACTCCATCCTCATCACCTAAATGTAACAAAGACTGTATCTTCTCCAGGTGTGCTTCAATACCAACCATGTCTTTAAAATCCCTAGAGATTGTAGCATTTAGTTTGTTTGAGACATCTCTAGCAATCTTTTCAATCATCTCTGATTCGTTGTCCCTAATAAGAGAGAAAAGTCACCGTGCTTATGAGAAGTCAGATGTGAAAATGGTTTGCATATTCTATTGGCTAAGCAAAAGCTGTATTAGTGGTTAGTGGGGAGAGTCTAGGTTTGGTCTTATGTTCTTGACTGTAACTAACAAGTATTAGTAAAGGAAAAATCATAGGATTAGCATCCAGATGTAGCACTGAGTACAATATTTCGATGTAGTATGTTACATCTAAATGTGTTTGTTTTTGTAGTTTGTATTTGCATCTAAATACAAACATCTAGATGATAACTTGTTTGCAAGGTTTTCAAAACCGGACCGGACCGGCCGGTTGGACCGGTCCGACCGTGACTCCTTCATTTAGCCGAGTCCGAGTAAGTTCAAAAACCGGATTGGAGTTGAACCAGTAAAACCGCTAAAAAACCGAAACCCGGTTAAACCGGTCAGACCGGGTTGAACCATGATTCAAATATTTTACTGGTTCATTGTCCGGTCCGGTTTTTAAAACCTTGCTTGTTTGTTTTTATTTAATAATAACACTAGGGCCAGCGTAGCCCCGTTTTTCTTTGAAATTTTAATTAAATATGTTGTATGTTATTTTGATATTTAAATATTATAATCTATTATAAAATATAAGTAGTTAGAAAATTATATACTTATTTTAATTATTTATTATTTTTTGTCTTTCGAATTTCAAAAATTTTAAAATTCAAAATTTGCAAGTCATAGATTATCAGTATGTGTTTTGCGTAGCATTGTTGTGTATTGTGGCTCTTTTGTTTCTTTATTTGTTGTGTGTTATTACTTTATTTTCAATTTTTTTTTGTATAATATTGTTTGATTATTTATTACTCATTGTTTACTGTTTGAATCTTTTTTTGATAATTATTCTAAATTTGATCTTATTTAACTTAAATAGAAAGAAAATTTGGTGTGTGAATTTTTATTTCCTAAGATTTGATAAAACGTAAAGGAAAACAATATGATAATAGATTTTTCGTCTTTCCAAACTTATAGAATTTATTTATTTATTTTGAATATGTTTAAGTATTCTATAACTTTTACTTAACTATTAAATCGTTATTAAACTTTTCATTAAACACATAATTTTTTTTTCATTAAACTCAAGTTATATTACATAGCATAATTAACGTTTAATTAGTCTATTTTTTATATCTTATTAGTTTTAGGTTTTTAAATTATTTCATTATGTATTAATTGTTAATTATTTTTATATCATTTATTCTAAGTTAACCTTAAATTTGGTAGTAAAAAGGGAGCCAAATATCTGTGAGATTCAGTATATTTATTTTCGTTGGTATAAATCTAATAAAATGTATAAAGATTAATAGCGTAGATTGATTTATCCTCTTTCTCTTGAATTTTATTAATTATTATTATAAATTTATTTGTTTTAGTTATATTATGTATTTTCACTAAATGATTATTTTTATTATAATTATAATACTTTTATTTATTATAATTATATTTTTTTGTTTAATTATATTATATATTTTCACTAAATGATTATTTTTTTTAACAAACAAATTAATGTCAATTTGTTTTTTGGTTTCATTAAAAATAAAATATTAATTATAATGATTTAGAAGTTTTTAAATTGGTTGAAAGTTTCGGTGGCTGTATTAGGGTTCACTTCATGTTTGTTTGGGACATGTTATACGGATCAATGTGATATAGCTGTGTATTTTTGCAAGTTCTATTCTCGAGCTTATGGTATTATGTGCTAATTTTTCTCTACCTTATTCTTAAAAACTATCAATCAATTGGAAAGATATTTACTCCCATTTACTTTTTTATTACTATTTCAAAAGAGATAAACGCACACTCATCGTTGTGCTAGATATAGTGAACGTAACAATATTTTCTCATTTTTCTTCTCTCTTCCATTTTATTTTTTTCTGATTCTATTTGATCGGAAAAAAATGTGAGATCTTAGCGGTCACTGAAGTAGTGTTATGAGGTGAAAGATTTTGAGGTATGATGGTGTTAAGCTAATGACATATTATTTTGTCAAGTTATACGCATGGTATTCAGATTTATTTAGTTTTCATCTTGTGTGTATTCGTTTCAAGAGAATTGATTGTTATTTAGTGTTTACTTTGTCTATAATAAAATGAGTGACATGTTCACTTAAATATTTTACCATTTCTATCAAAATTTGATGTCCGTTTATATTTTGGACATTTTTATTTTTATCTAGTGTCAAATATATTTTACAATATTATATTATTTTTTGTGTTGTGATTGTGTGGTTTCAGGCATTGACTTGGATCATGGTAAAGCTACGGAACCGTGATTGCTCGCAGCGTGGAAGGATGTGTGGTGTTTGGGTAGATCCGTGTAGGATTGAACTTATGATAGCCTAGTGTGCAACTGAATGATTGAATACTTTGTATGGATCACATTTCTATTATTTATAAAATGTCGATTTGCCCCTTAATCTACTTTGATTGTGTATGTTGAATGAATGAACCTCAAAACCTTGAAAATATTTAGAAAAATATTGGACTTAAAACCGGAATCAAATAGTTTAAGTATTAGGTGAGGCCACGGTCTGGTTGGATTGAGAGTCCATGATCGGGTCCTACAATATTAGAAGAGATTGGATATCCAAATCTAAATAGGTAGTACCCAAACCCGAATCGATACCTAAAGATAACCGAACATATGTATAAAATTAACCATATATTTTTAATTTAGCTCTCTCATTTTAAGTTCTCTAATATCAGACGAAGTTATTTATTACTCACTTAAAATGGATGTCAAGTTCTTATTTCGTGCATTAACCAAAGTTGCATCCCAAATTTCAATAAAAAACAATCAAATTAATGTCTTTCTGTTCTTAAATTTTTGTCTCCAAACCTATTAATCATCCTTTTAAAAATTAAAAATCAGTTAGTTTAAAGATATATTTTTAAATACAAGAAAATTAAGCAATGAGTAATTTAATTTTAAAAAAATCTAAATATACAAACCCTATACAAAATAACCGAATCCTAACTAAAAATACCCGACCCAAAGTGTAGAAGTACCCGAATGGATACTAAACCAATATACCGAAATACCCAAAAATTTAAAATATCCGATCCGAATGGGTACCCGTACACCCATCCCGAGCAGCCAACATAAAAAACCGAACATGGATATAACATTTATTAATGGTAAGTAAGCTAATATATAGTTTTATAGTTTTATATAGAAGACGTACGAGTCTTATCTATATATAATAGCAAACCACTTTTTTCTTCTCCGCTGATGTCAGCATTCTCTTACATGTCACAAATTGTTTTTTTTATACAATCTAATGGTCAAGTTTTAGTTTCATTTAAATGTATGATGTCATCAATTTCTAATCTAAAAGGTGTGTCTTAACATTTTTCAAACACCAAAAGACACAATTCTTTTAAAAAAATAGAGCAAAGACACAACTCTTTTTTTTTGAAATATTAAAAGACACAACCATTTCAAAAACACACAACTCTTTCAAAAGAAACAACCTATTTTTAAACCATTACCATATTTTTTAAGAAAATATTCAGAACTATTAATTGTAAACTTATTTATGAAGAAATGTCATTTGTCAATAGGTGAAAAAATGATAACAACCGACTAACTACTCTCTCGTCAATTCCTTGAATAATCTCTTTTCAGTCATGTATTATTAAAGATATATGTAAAAATTGTGTCTATTAATTGAACGGGTGTGTCTAAATCTCAAGGTAATATTGCTTAGTTTATTTTGAATGTGCAAAAGGATAGTTATTATGTGAAGGGTTACAAAAAGAAGGTAGTTATTATATTAAGGATTACAAGAGAGAAGAGTTATGTCTCTTACCTTTCATACTATTTCAATTGTACTCTTTCATTAGTGTTGTTTGATTTCTATATACAGACATATATTGTCTTGTAAACACATCATATTTTCTCAGATAAATAAAATTATTGTTTATCTCTCAATTTAGACTTAAATTTATTTTCTTAGTCATAATCATAAGGATTGTGATACAAATCTGTTTTTACTCTAGGAACTCTTTCTTGAATAGTCTTCTTTTCAAACAACACATCACCATTAAAAATAACAACATACCCTTTCATAATCATTATTTATATTAAATAAAGAAATGGATGGTGTGATTTTTCAGTTTTATTTAGGTTGTCGTCTTCTCTTTGTTTTACTTTTTGAGTTTTTCTTTTTATTGTATTTAGGTTGTCGTCTTCTCTTTGTTTTATTTTTTGAGTTGTCTTTGCAATATTTAGTTTCTTGTTTGATTTATGTTAGAAGAATTATTTTCTTCTATCCCTCCAGTCCTGTCAAAATTTTTATTTATTATAGACTGTTAAAGTTAAATGTAACTTTCCTTACCTAATTTATAATATTTAATTATTTTATTTCCAAATAAATACCTAAACTAGATTAAAAATTATTATTTAAATGTTTATCAATTTAAAATGTATTGTACCTCTTCAATATTAATTTTTTTCTGTGATTCATGTAACTTTTAATCTTGCTGAACTTAATTTATAATTAAAAATATGATTTTAGCACCTAATTTGAAAACTTTACTAATATGTTCTTTTTTTTTGATAAGGAGATAATAGCATTATCATTGAAATGATTGTATGATTGTTCCTGAATTTAATAATTTTTAAATATCATTTTCTATTGATACACTATAGTTAATAATAATTTCATGTAATACATTTACGTGAAATTTAATTAATTGTGTAGGTGATTTACCTGTAATTCTGGTCATGTCTTTGTTGAATGTTGTTAGTAATGCTGTATCTGAATCATCTTTAACTATAATTTCAAGCTTATAGCTATTGAAAATTTAATAATGATTATTAAACCTGATACTTTTGAAAGGTTGCATCACTTTGGTATTAGTGTCTTCAATATCCATCTTATTACAGTAGAAGTACTAATAAAAAGTTACCCTAAAACTTGTCACTTATTTATAATGAAATGCCACTGAAGTATTTAATAAATATAATAATAAATACTCTTTGTCTTTTCCTAATTTAATTTGAAATATAACCATAATTGGATGCAAACTAATGAATGATTACCATCAATAAATTAAACATTATTACACGAAATAGTCATTTATTCTTTTCCATTGTCCAACACATATTGTTCATTTTACCAAAAACACACATATTGTTCAAGCTTACCAATAATTTTTTACAAAGTTTTCATAGGCATGCATGTATATAGTACAAAAAATTATATTTCAAGTGATAATGTACCAATTTAATGCACAAAGAAAGTGCTTATACGCCTTTTTTCCCCATCATTATAATTAACCTACCTCAACATGAATTAGTGGCTTGAAGATTATGCCATGAAGTTCTATTTGTACTTTTATAGAGGTGTAATTCATTATAATTTATTTTTAACTACATAAACTCTATAAACATTCAATGTTAAATGTAACGTTTTGCTACTCCACGGTACACGGGCATTTAAACGAAAACTTTTATGGAAAATGTGAGTTAAAGCAAATTCTAACATAAAAATAAAATCATATTTTAAAAAAGTAGTAAAGAATATTACCTAATTAACTACAAATCTCAAACAACAGTGGCTAAAACCTAGCGAGTTTCTCTTAATTGGTGTCAAAATTACTTCTTATAGTCTATATATAACAGTAGACTTTCAAGGTTCACAGAGCGTCACATCAACAGTTTTGTAAGTCTCGCGTATATTTTCTTAAAAATCCATAGTTTAGGTAAGATGATTATGCAACGAAATACACTTTAGCAGAGTGGTATAGGTGCCTAATTAAGCATGAAAGTGCATGGATTCAAATCATGCAGCTATCATGTATTTTTTTTATTTTTTATTTGAGTTATTATTATATGGGTTTTTTGTTTATAATGTTTTATGCTTTTTTCTTTTGTGCTTATTGTTTAAAAATCAAAATAGTTGGATAAACCCTAAAGATTAACAAGTTCAAACCCAAAAACAGTTAAAAATGACTCCAAAAACAAACACCCCAAAAAACAAAAAAAAAACGACTCCCATGCGGTTGCCTAAGCAGATGGCTTAAGGAGCCTTAAAACTGCCATATTATAATATAGCTCAACCCAAAAATAATAAAACAATAGATCCAAAAACAAACAGACCAAAAAAAAAAAAAAAGTGAATCCCACGCGGCTGCCTACGTGTATGGCTTAAAGAGGCTTGAATAATATAGATTAGGAGCTCAAAAAATTAAATCATTGCACATATTTCCTAATATATATTTTCAAAATATTTCGATGTGAAATATAATTAAAAAAACAACAAAATTTAAGTTTTTTTCGTTATTTATTAAATGAATATGTAATTTCTCTTACATTTTAATAGCTACTATAATTTCATTGAAAACATTCCTCACCACCGACTCCAGACTCTAGCGAATGTATTCTCACAGTCGATGACGTCGTAGATAAAATTGCCATATCATTTATGAACAAAACCCAAACTTACCAAAAACCATATATAAAAACCTATCTAAACAACGAATATTAACTTAATTAAGGTTATTTTTAAATTGATAAATCGTTTAATACAAATATAAATACTATAAACATAGAATTATATCAAGTTTTGACCTACGATATAAAAACTATTTACAGCAAAAAAAAATAATGGACACCTATTTTTACATACATAAACTATATTATAGCCTAACTATTCCTATAAACCTTACTTCACATATAAATAACATTTAACACATTATATATACAATATTTTCACTTTACACTCTTGCTACATTCTTTCCATTTCATTATTATTTGGTGTCATTAGAAGAACCCAGTAAATTAACAATCTAAAAAAATACACGCAAACACAATGATCCCGGCTCGCGCTTGCACGGAGAGTATGCAACTTGTATAGCTAACTAATAAATTATTTCTACAAATTAAATAATCTTCTGTTCATTTATGAGATAAAACTATTTCCTTATCGATTCACATCTTTGATAATCATATATAACCGGAATAAAATAAAATATGTTCCTTCTCTATTTAAAATATATGACTATAAATTTATATGGAAGTATATTCTTTAATTTAATAAATGAATCTTTTTGAAATAAGTTTTCTTTTTCTATAATATGTAACTTAATGAAATAGAATGATTCTTATTTAAAAAATCACAATAACATAGAAATATACATTCATATTTATAAATATATATGTTACATCTATAAAGAAACAAAAAATATATTTAAAATGAAAATTAATACCCTCGCGGTTGCGCGGATCAAACTCTAGTCTTTTATTACAATAATAAAGTTCTAATATCTTACTTTTTCGTCTTTAAAGTTTTTATTTAATTATATCAGTTATACATATATAATAAAATAATTATATATTTTCATTTTTCTAAACATATATTATGTAATAATTTTAAATTAATATTGAAAACTTAATATTAATTTTTCCCCACAATTTTGCGGGGTCCACATCCTAGTATAAATAAAGTCACACATGAACATCTACGCTTAGAGATCAATCAGACCTTTTAGATTCACACAGAGAATTAGAAAGAATCATACCAGTTTAGGAAGTGTTCTCCGGCTATGTTGCCAGCATGGGTCAACGCTTGACTCCATTTTCGCCTCTTCTCCTCTGTTTTACCAACACAAGTATTCTTGAAAACTTCTCCAAAATCTCCGGTTTGTTTCCGCACATCAGATGGATCTACTCCACCGTAAAAGACTGTCATCACTATTTGGTTCTTATCTTCCTTGCACTTTAAAATCTCCAACAGCTCATCCAAACACCAGCTTGAAGAGGCATAGTACTTCGAGAGCACCACGATCGAGATCCTCGACTCCCTAATGGCTCGGATGAGTTCCGGGGCAATGGTTTGGCCTCTCTCAATCCCTTGATCATCGAACATCGAAATCCCATTGTTGTTAAACTGTTTACGTAGATGACTGAGAAAGGTTTTACGGACGTCTGGTCCGTGGAAGCTCGTGAAGACACGGTATCTCCATGTGAGTGGCCGAGAAGAAGAGGAAGAAGCCATGAGAGAGGATCAGTCTTTTGTGGATGGAGAAAGTTGCAAATGGTAGTGACAACCGTTGTTGAGTGATATAGAGACGGAAAATTGTCCAAGTTCGAAAAGTTAAAACCAAATTATTATTGTGTCTAATTCATCAGTATTGTATTCAGCTAAATTCCAAATAATTCATAATATATTGAAAGACTTTTGTTATACTACTTGCAGATATTGTGTGGAATATTTAAATATGGAAGGTAACTTCGTAACTAACAGAAATTAGGTGTTTTCCTTCATAATATGCATGTGTAAAAAAAATTAAAATTAAAATTATATTTAAAATAAAATTTGTTATTTTATAGATTTTGTTATTTACCTAAAATTTTAATTTAGTTATATATAAAATTTAAGAAAAATAAATAATTTCATTTAAATTTAAATTTAATAATATATATGTATGTATTTAAATTATAATCTTGGATATATTTTTGTCTATTTTCTGGTTAAAATATATTAAATAAATTCTATAAAATTAAGAGAACTTTTAAGGTACATAATTATCAAAACGTAAAACAAAACTAAGGTATAAAATAATATTTCTAAAATTTGTTGATATTTAAAATAAAACCAATGGTATTAAATTAGAAAATTATAATTTTTAAAAAAATTGCATAAATTTTGAAGAATTATTTTATAAAAAATTTACATAATCATAAAACTATAAGTAAGTAGTATTTCAAAAATTAGAAAATATTATTATACTTCTATTTCTACTAATATATTATTTACTGTTAAATTAATGATGATTTATTAGTTATTTTCATATTCTAAAATTATTACTAAAAACATATATTAAAATTAAATGTAAATGTAGATTTCATAATTAATTTTATCAAAAAAATAAATTAACATTAAATATAGGGAAATTGGCTTGAGTAGCCATGAAATAAAGTGTAATTAGGTATCTAGCAAACACACCCTCCATTATTATTACAATATACTCTATATATTACCCCTATACTTACCGGTTGATAAGTGTATGATTTGTTCTTCTTCAGTTACCTACCACTATCACTCCTTCTTTATATCCATAATTATTTTCTGTAATAATCCAATTTCGAATATGTAATCTTCGTTTTCATATTTTATCACCGTAGCTATTATCATTATTTCTTCTAATTATTAACCAAATCTTTGATCTTAGTTTTTATATTTTTTCATCACATCCTTCACAACAACCACCATCTTTTAATATCAGTCACCATCTTTTCTGTCGTAACCACCATCACTCGTATGTACTATAAGTTCTCGGTTGTAGTATGTTATTTGAACAAGATGTACTGCACTATTTTGTTGTTACTATTGTATTTTCGTAATGCTTCATATTATTACTATGTGCATATTTTAATATTTGGATTATGGTTATATTTTCTTTTTTGGAGTGAGTAATTAGTGTTTTAGATTTAATATATGGAAGGTTTGGGTTATTGTGGGGTAAACACTACTTCATTCCCTGTAATCATATACATTTTAAAATTTGAATAGTATGTACTATTCTATTTTGTTTGTTACTATTTTATTTTAATAATGCTTCATATTATGTTTTATGTGCGTATTTTGATATTCTGGTTCAGATTTTTTTAGGATTAGTTATTAATATTTTGGGTTTAGTTTCTCAAAGGTTGATCTTGGGGAATGCATTACCCCATTCTTTATAATCACTAACATTTCATAATCTGAATAATATGTACTATATGCTATTTTGTTTGTTATTATTCTAGTTTGATAATACTTGATATTATGTACTATGTGTATATTTTGATATATAGATTAGGGTTTATAGTTTATTTTAGAGTTTAGAGATTAATGTTTTAGGTTCAATTTATGGAAGGTTTATGTTGACATTAGGATAAGAAGAACCTATTTTGTTTGTTACCATTTAGCAAGTTCCATTCTATATACCTTTTTTCATAGCTGTCCTTTATAATCATTGTCATCTTTTAGAGAATTTAAAGTCATTTATTTATCTGTAACTTGTATAAAGAAAGGATGGAAAAAATGAGAACAAATGCTATAGAATCTAATTATGTCAAATCAAATGCTATATTTTTAATTTGGTGTCTAAAATTGACTATCTCACCAATCTACTCTATTAATTTAGAGTCTTACTTTTAATCTACTATATACAAGTCTTATTAGGACAATTTCATTAATTACTTAGAATGACATATTTGAATATTTATTTTATTCAAACAAATAATTAACAAATCTGTTAAGAAAAAAAATTAATTTTAATTTTCATTATAACAAAATTGATGAGAAAAAATCTAACAAAATCTTACTAAAACTTTTAAATATTTTCTGAAAAATAAAATAATTGATCTCCTAATTAAAAAATAATAATATTATACCTTAATATTAAATAAAAATTTATTATAAAAATAAATAAAACTTCTATGCTATTTTTACAAATTTCATAGTTATAGTATATATTATATTAAAATAGAATATGAATTAATAAAATTAAATAAAATTGGTAAATTGAATTATTTTATTTTAAAATTCTTTCATTCCAATAAATAAATAAACAATAATTCTCCGTTAAAAATGATTAAAATTCATAAACTATATATATTTTTATCCCAGAAAAGTGTTAACTATGTTAAACTTTTATATCTACAACTATATCTTATTTTCGATTTAATTTGAAACGCACAAAAATATATTATCTATAAATGATTATATAGAAAATATAATGTATATAACTATATTTTAGTTCATGTGTTATTTACAAAATAGGATATCATAAAGTATTAATAATTCAAAAGATATTAATGAAAAAATCATTTTTACTATAAATTCAATATTTTTAATTGTAACAAAATCATTTGAGAATAAAAATATTACCTAAAAGTTTCAAATATTTTTTTTATAAATAATGCATTAATTTAGTCACAAAAAATTCAAGGTCATCTAATCTCTCAAACTCAAAAATATTTATGTATTGTTCAAAAATATTCTTGATCAAATATACAATATTTTAAAATAAACATTCTAAACTCAAAATAAGAATATTCCGAATTTTATAAAAGATAATCTTTGATGCTAGAGTGTAATTTTTTTAAACACGAAAAAAAAAATACTATTGTAAAAATCAAAAGTAGTATAATAGTTTGGAATCTTTACTTAATAAGAAAAAAATCATAGAATTTAATACCATAACATCCAAAAATATCTTATATCAATAAAATTTACTAAAATAATATCATAAAAACTAATATATATAAATTAATTAAATAGAACAATATCTTCATTTATAAAATTTGCAATATACTAAAATGATAGATGTTAAAGTTAATTTTTTAAATACAATATAACAACATGGAAATATAAATTATCCTAGATAAATATTATTTCTATAGTATAACCAAGAAATTGTAAGATTTATTATATGCAAATTGTAGAAATTAAAAGAACACATTCTAAAGGAGATTTTCTATTTGATTATTTTATATTATGAATTTATTGTATTGTACTCTAAAATATATTAGTACGTGTAAAATACATTAGACAAATTGTTATATATTAATAATGTTAAATAACTGAGTAAAAATTATAAAAAGTCATTATATATTAATAATGTTAAATAAAAAATTAATCAATAAGATTATACAATATATAAAACTAATATGTAAATCATATATTTAAATCGTTACACTAATAGTAGATGTATATATTTATAAATTGAAAAATATATCCGCACGAACTCTAGTAAGCCCTTCAATATAGGTGTATGGACTTGGCACGAACTCTTGTAAGCCCTTCAATATAAGTGTATGGACTTGACCTATGAACTCCCTCTAAATTTAGTTCACTTTTCAAAGGCATGTGTACTACTCACTATACCCATTAAGCAACCCAAATTCCCTTTCTTCATCGTCTTCCAAAAGAAACACTAATGGCGACAGTTTTTGTGTTCTCTTGTGAAACGCTTTCTCCAACAACGATGAATCATCAACTTTGCTTCATTACTTTTTTCACATATTTTTCAATCCCAAACAGATGTTCTCTTCACCTCCCCACCGAGCTTCCCACTATAAAATCAACTCCGCATATCAGAAAAAAGCAGCAGCTATCGCATCCATGGCTAACAAAACATCGAAATTAACGGCGACAGAACCCTCCGTTGTGGTTTTCAACAACGTTGCTATGGGTTGGGAGAGACCAGAATCCTCTTCAAGCTCATCCATTTTTGGGAAGGTTGCAACATGGCAAGGGGAAGTCTCAGATTGGTGTAGAGATGATGCTCTTCTACAAATATGTACAGATTTTATTTACTATTCATATATTCATGATGCTTCATCTCCTGATTGTGTTGTTCTTGAAGCCAAGTATGAAAAATTCAAAGTTTTATGTGGGATCGTGTTATTTCACCCGCTAAATGATAGAATATGGAATGTAGATCCCCTGGATTGACTAAATCCCCAAATCATAGTCGACATTAACTTCTGTATATTTACTTTAACGTTCATATTCTTGTCTTGTATAGCACTCTGTTTCTTTAACGTTCAAAGCAATAGGATCCGATTTTTTTTCTTTTCCCTAAATCTTCCTCTTCCTTCTCGTATCTTCTTCTGTCTCTCGTATCTTTTTCTTTTTTTTTTCCTTCCTGTGACGAAAACCCTAGTTACAGAACATGTCTGAATCAACCACCGAACGAACCTATGTGTTCAATACTCAAGATCCACAGAGTACGCTGCTCTCCGTCAACATGTCCAGTGTGACAAAACTCACAAATCTAAACTATTTGATGTGGAGTAGACAGGTCAGAGAGTTGCTTGAAGGCGATGAACTCCAACACTTCACTGAAGATACAAATACGGCATCACCGATGACAGTCACCACTGACGGAGTTACCACTCGGAACCCGGCATATGATCCATGGCGACGCCAAGAACGTCTCCTCTACAGCTCGATGATAGGAGCTATTTCCTTGCCGGTACATACGGTTGTGTCAAGTGCAAATACCACCAAGGAAGTTTGGTCCATGCTTGCGGCTACTTTTGGAAACGCATCTCGTGGTCATGTTCGTCAACTCAGACTTCAGACTGAGAGGTGTGTGAAAGGAACCACAACAATCAGCGAATATCTTGCGCCAAATCAAATCAAAAGCGGATGACCTTGCTCTTCTAGGTAAACCGATGGATCATGAAGATCTTACTGAGAGAATTCTAGCCGGAGATAGATGCTATTCACGGAAGAGATACTCCTATCTCATTCACAGAACTCTATGAACAGAGAAGCAATGATTCTCACCACTGATGTATCTGCAGTAACTCCAGTGGTAGCGAATGCGGTTGATGCTCGGCCTCGGAATCAGACTCGCAACAACAATCACAACTCCACTTGCTACAACAGCAACTCCACTCAGAATCTTCCTTATGGCAACAACATCTCAAATACAAATCGTTATTGTAAACCATATCTTGGTCGGTGTCAGGCGTGTGGAGTGCAAGGACACAGTGCAAAATTTTGTCCACACTTTCGTATGATCCCCGGTTCTACTCCAACTCCATCATGGTCCAATAATCCTCAACAACAAATGCAGTCTTTGCAGTCTTGGCAACAACCATCACCTTTTCAGTCATGGAGACCTCGTGCCAATGCTGCAATGCTCTCAGACTCATCGACATGGCTGATTGATTATGGTGCGTCGCACCACATGACGTCTGATTTTGGAAATCTCTCGGCTCATCATCCATACGCTGGTAGTGATGATGTGCTTCTTGGTGATGGATCTGCATTACCAATAACACACTCCGGTTCTTTCTCTACTTCCTCTTATACGCAACCCTTGTTTTTCAATAATGTTCGTTGTGTTCCTTCACTTGCTAAGAACTTGATTTCGGTATTTCAGTTATGTAAAACTATTGATGTTATGGTTACCTTTACACCGACATACTTCCAGGTCAAGGATTTACAAACGGGAGCTCTTCGTTTGGAGGGAAAACCTAGAAATGGAACCTATGAATGGCCCAAGTCGCAGTCTTCCTCACCTCCTTCTCTTGCTTTTGCTTCAGTTGTGCGGACAACCCTAACAGATTGACACTCTCGTTTAGGGCATCCCGCTTTATCTATTCTTAATAAAATAGTTTCTCAGTTTCATTTACCTCTTTCTTCCAATGCTTTGTTTGTTCATCCTTGCAATGCTTGTTCTACAAATAAAATGCATAAGCTTCCATTTACTCTTTCGAGTTTAAAATCTTCTCAACCTTTAGATTGTGTTTTCTGATGTCTGGACTTCTCCACTTATTTCAATCGATGGTTTCAAGTATTATGTCATTTTTGTAGATCACTTCACTAGGTATAACTGGTTGTATCCTTTGAAGCAAAAATCTCAGGTTTACAATGTTTTCATAACTTTTAAATCTTTGGTAGAAAATCGGTTTCAAACAAAAATAAAAAACGCTTTATACAGATAATGGGGGTGAATACATAGGTCTTAAAACTTTTCTTTCTAGTCAGGGTATTTCACACATGACCAAAATAAAAACGCTTTATACAAATAATGGGGGTGAATACATAGGTCTTAAAACTTTTCTTTCTAGTCAGGGTATTTCACACATGACCACCCCCCCCCCATACACACACACACACTCCTGAGGACAATGGTATAGCTGAAAGACCTCATCAACATATTGTTGAGACATGTCTAGCTTTACTATCTCATGCCTCAATGCCGAAGTCATATTGGACTTATGCATATGGTACGGCAGTCTACCTTATAAACAGGATGCCAACATCCACTCTTGATTTTCGAAATCCTTTTCAATGCCTTTATGGTCAACCTCCGAACTTTGAGTAGTTAAGGGTCTTTGGTTGTTTATGTTTTCCCTGGTTACGTCCATATGCTTCCCATAAGTTAGATTCTCGATCTACCCCATGTGTTTTTCTTGGTTACTTTCCTTCACAGAGTGCTTATTTTTGCTTAGATAGAGCTACAAATAAGATATATACATCTCGTCATGTTTTATTTTATGAAACAGTGTTTCCTTTTGCTATTTCTTCACCTTTTCATGTGCAGGAACATTCATTACCAGTAGAAGAATCCACCTCTCCTTCACCGTCTGTGACACTGACCTCACAGAAACAACAAGACCAACATGCTCCTACTACACCGCCTGTGTCTGCAGCACAAGTACCTACTACCACCATCCCGGAGCAAGATCAGACAACATCTGTGGCCGTTCAACCAATACCAGAGACTATGACCAATTTACCTCCTTCTTCTTCAACTGCTACTGATTTGCAGTCCCAGCCAAGTCAAGCACCAGTTAATGCTCCTCAGCCTGCAGCGCAACCACAATCTCTCAGAACAAGCAATCGCACTCGCAAGCCAGTCCAGAAACTGAACTTAAATACTCAACTATCTCATCTCACGGAAACAATCCCAAAAACAGTTGCAGAAGCTCTCAAGAGTCCTTTTTGGCGCAAAGCCATGATTGATGAAATAAATTCTCATATCAAGAATCATACTTGGGACTTATCTAATATGTCTTCTGATTTGAATATTGTAGGTTGCCGTTGGGTCTTCACAATAAAGAGAAGAGCAGATGGAACAATAGAAAGATATAAAGCTCCTCTAGTTGCAGAAGGCTACACACAACAACCAGGAGTGGATTACCAAGAGACCTTCAGTCCCATTATCAAAACTGCAACTATCAGAATTATTCTCAGCGCTGGGGTTACTCGGAATTGGCCTTTACGGCAGCTTGACGTCAACAATGCCTTTTTACAAGGAACACTTAATGAAGAGGTTTATATGATGCAGCCTCCAGGATTCCAGGACAAAGACAATCCAAATGCGGTTTGTAGACTACACAAAGCGATATATGGTCTTAAACAAGCACCAAGGACATGGTACAATGAGTTGAGAACTTTTTTACTTCAATCTGCTTTCAAGAGTTCAGTAGCAGATGCATCTCTCTTTATCTACAACCACGAGACCACTCTCCTCCACATGCTGGTATACGTCGACGACATCATAATCACAGGCAACAATTCAGCCGCAATAACCGGTTCTCACTCCCCTTTCTACTCGATTTTCACTGAAAGATTTGGGTGATCTATCATTTTTCTCAGGAATAGAAGTAATGCGTACAAAATCTGGACTTCATTTAACACAATCTCGTTATGTTTCAGACCTCTTGCACAAGGAAAACATGAGCAACGCAAAACCAGTGTCCACCCCAATGGATCAAACTCGTCCCTCACTTTACTCTCAGGAACATCACTGCAAGATGCAACTCAATACCGTGCACTCGTAGGAAGTCTCCGATACTTATCTCTTCCCCGGCCAGACATCTCTTACTCAGTCAACAAGTTATCACAATTTATGCATCGTCCTACAACAGATCATTGGTCTGCAGTCAAAAGAATATTGAGGTACCTCTCTGGCACGCAACAAAAAGGCTTATACTTTCGGGCACAAAACACACCAGACCTTCATGCATTCACTGATGCCGACTGGCCAGGCAACAAGGATGACTACACTTCCACCAGTGCCTATGTAGTTTATTTGGGGAGTCATCCGATTGCTTGGTCATCAAAAAAGCAAATAGGAGTAGCTCAGTCTTCAACAGAGGCAGAATACCGTGCCATCGCTTCTACGGCATCTGAGATTTGTTGGATATCTTCTTTACTTCAGGAACTTGGAATACACATACCCAAAAAACTGGTGATCGACTGTGACAACATTGGTGCCACCTACTTGGCCGCTAATCCAGTCTTCCACTCACGCATGAAACACATTGTGTTAGACTATCACTTGGTTCGTCAGTTTGTGCAGAGTGGACAGCTACGGGTAACTCATGTAACTTCAGAAGATCAGCTCGCGGATGCTCTCACAAAACCTCTTCCTAGCACTCTCTGTCAAGATTGGACTTTCTACACGCCGTCCATCTTTAGGGGGTGTGATAGAATATGTAATGTAGATTCCCTGGATTGACTAAATCCCGAAATCATGGTAGATATATACCAAAAATAGATGATAAATAAGGAAACATATGGTGTTATTCTAATAATAACAAGTTTGAAACATATTCAGGTTTATATAAAAAAACATATTTCATATTAATAAATTTCTAATAAATTTTAACAATAAAAAAATTAAAAATGAACAACATGAATTATTTGTTACCTTTACCTAAACACAACGTCCGCTTACAAAATATATCAAGATGATCCATTAAATACTATTCATTTTTTCTCAAAATGTAATTTTAATTAAAATATATATAATTTATGATATAAAATTTAAGTAAATTGAGGTCAATACAGAACACCTCAAATACAAGTGAAGGACAAAAGCAATTTAAGAAAAGTAAATGATGACATTGTCAATTTATGTTAACTGAACACTAAGAGATATTTATCAATTTTAACATGATATAAAAATTGTTAGCAAATTGACAAAATTTTAACATGCTACAAATTTTGTTATAGGGTTACGTCTATTTATTAATGTGTTAAATAAATCGCTAACAAACATGTTAGCATGTTAACAATACTATTATCATAAAAATATATATATTAACCGCTAATCAATTATCTATCAAATAGCCGTAATCCTATTTGTAACAGCTAACACTCTATGTATCGGTTACAAATTCATTAAAATATAATAATAACGGATAAATAACGAAATAGGTGCTAACTTACATGTTATCCAAATAAAAGAATGTATATTTCAAGATTTGAAATTAGAAATAATAGAATTAGTGTGAGATAATAACATTAGCAATATGGGTGTCAAAAGAATCAGAGTAAAAAATAGAGATTTATGATGAAAAAATGAAAGCATAAATATGTCATGTGTGAGAGATAAAGAGATTAGAAGATAGGGAAGAGAAGAGAGAGAGAATGAGATAGGGGTATAATGGTCAGACATAATAGTTTCTATTTTGAAAGGGTATATGGCAAATATGAGGTGTATTTAGGGACAATTCCACCAATTTCTGTATTTTCAAACACAAATTATATTTTCACTCTTTTGTTATATAAGATTTCTTTTTATCTACATACAAAATACTTAATTTATTAAATGATTCAAAATTATTGATCAACAAATATAAATTATATAAAGATAATTTTAAACTAAAAAATAAATATTTTTCTTCCACGCGTTTACGCGTGGGGTGATTTCCTAGTTAAAATAAAACTAAAGCCCAATCCATACATATCGTGATGAAAATTAAATTTAAACATAATAATTAAGTTGTGGTCCAGTTTAATTATAAGTTCATAACAAAATAAATTAAAATATTAACTTCAATTAAATCTCTTCTCATTTTAATGTTTTTATGAACTTGGTTTCATTATTAATTTTATTTCTCTAAATAATATATATTTTTAAAATACTCAATTGCCAAATAAGCTAAATAAGTACTATAAAAGAAAAAAACAATATTATAATTTATAAGTGAAAACTAATCACATTGAACAAGACATATTAATGTCAATCCTAAATAACATCCGAAGCTATAATATACAATAAAACATAAGCAATTAAATTTATAGTCTTTTAAAAAATTTAAAATATATGTGAAGAACAAAACTTTCGCGCGGATCAAAAGCTAGTCTACTTTATTAAAACAGAAGTACCTATAAAAAGTACCCCTTAATCTTGTATAATATTTACATACCACTGAAATAATTAAATGAACCTATTTTTAAAGAATCCTTGTCTTTTCCTATTTTATTCAATATTTCCTAAATAAAGTTTATCTAATTTTTTTGTGTTTAACATATTTCCTAGAAATATTTAGCTAATATTTAAGAATGGTCAAATTTAAAATCAATTTTAACAATATTAAAATGGATATTGTTACCATTAATTATTTTAACAAAATTCAAATAAACAATATAAAAAATATTCCTAAAATATATGTTTCACAATTACTATTACCATTGATTATTTTGAACAATGTAATCTATATATGTTAAGATTTAAATATCTTTAAATTACTTGTAGAACAATATAAATTTTTGTAACTAAATATTTTTTTAACATAGCTAAATATCACCTAAAATTATATTTATTTCTAAAACTTCAGAATTATATATTTAACCATTTCAGTTACTATTGATTGTTTTTAATAATAAAATTTATCATAAAAAATTTAAATATCTTTGAATTATTTGTAGAATAATATTTAATATTTTTAACTGAATATCCTTTTTCGAACGTATCAAAATTTCACCATATGGTACCATATATAATCAAAATATTTAAAATATGATTACATTTAGAAAACAATTTAGTGTAAAAAAAATATTACTCAAGCATATCAATAGATTAATATTTGTCGAATGTTTAGTAAGGCACATGGATCACTATTTTTACATCACATAAAATATTTGATTATTGTGTTTAGAATATTAGTCAATAAAAATGTAAATACTATCCATGTATATAAAAATAAAAACAAGTACCCGTGCGACGATAAATATTTAAAATATTAACCAAAAATATGTAAATAATATCTATGTATATAAAAATAAAAATAATTACCGGCGCCGATGCGCGGGTCAAGGTCTAGTTATGTTCTTATTGTGTGTGTTATGTTCGAAACTTAGAGCATCTCCAACCCACCATTTATCCCTTTATTTTCTAAAGAGTTTTGCATTCCAACCACACTTTATCCCTTTATTTTTAAAGGAGTGAATAGTGACACTTTAAATATAAAGGGTCATTGTTGATTCATTTAAATACTATTCAATTTTCACTTTAGCCCCTACAATTATATAAAGTCTAACAATTGCATGATAAAATTTTATATATCATGTTTTAATACTTATCGATATAGTTTCTATAAACTATTTCAACAAAAAATATATTATTGACACTTTTTATATTATGTATAGGTATACTTGATTATATATTATTATTGGAGATGCCTTTTATTTTATATAATTTTCTTTGGAAATATATATTTATTGCTTCTTTGTAAAATTTTAGTGATTATAGTTAATTATTAATAATATTGAGGACTAAAATATAATATAAAAAGTTTTGAGAAAAAACTTTTGAAGGTCATGGTTGAAGACATATCCTTTTATCTCTTTATTTTTAGTGGATCTCTCCTTTAAAATAAAGAGTGTGGTTGGAGATGTTCTTAGTAATGTGGTTATGTTGTAGTAAAATGTATATGTTTTTTTTGCATAGTTCAGTTACATACTAGGTGGCTTCCTGCACCATGTGCAGAAATAAAAGTTTTAAAAATAAATTTATATTTAAAAATAAAATTTAATTAATTTTTAAATTTCTTATTTATAACATTATTAATTTTATATTAATTATATGTAAAAATTAAGAGAAAATAAATAGTTTTATTTAAATATATGACAAGTCTCTCAAATAGAACCTTTTTAGATTTTTTCACAAAAATAGATCTTAAAACTAAAATGACCAAAACATCAATTTTTATTTTGAAAATTTCAATTTTTTTTTTAAAAAAATTTGTAATCCTATCCCGAAAACCCCATTCCTCAACTTTAAACAAAAAAGTTTATGTTTAGTTAACCCGAAGGATATAAGTGTATATTTACTTATTTTTGATAAAAAATTTAAGTCTATATTGGTCATTTTTATTTTAAGGTCTATATTTGTGATTAAAACTTTTTTTTAGATCTATCTTAATTTTTTTTTTAAAAAAATTATATTTAATAATATATATGTATCTTTTATCTTTTGGTTAAATTATATTAAATCAGATTCAATACTATTAAGAGAAAATTTTGTATATATATAATTATCAAAATATAAAACTAAATAATATTTCTAAAATTTATAGATGTTATAAATAAAGATAATAGTATTGGATTAGAAAATTTTAATTTTAAAAAATACTGCATAAAATATTGAAAAACAAATTTATTAATAAAAAACATATAATTATAAAAACACACTTAAAAATATTTCAATATTTGTAATATTATTATATTTATATTTCTACTATTATATTATTTATTATCTTAATGATAATTTCTGAGTTCTTTTTCTTATCACTATTTTAATACAAATTTTTGTTTAATCAAACATAAAAAGTAATATAAAAATATTTTTGTTTATTTTAAATTATATTTAAGAATATGCATGTATATATTTAAAATTATAATCATAGATAATTTTTTATCTATTTATTTTAATTAAATATATTAAATAAATTTGTAGAAAATTTTATAATTTTCAAAAATTAAAATTAGACAATATTTATTAAATGTTTAAATATATAAGAAATTAATAATTTTAGGATTAAATTTTAATTATTTTCAAAAATGTATACATTTTTGAAATTTTTGTAATAAAATTGTATAGTTTTAAAATATATAATTAAATGATATTTTCGAAATTTTTAAGGCCATATTGGTATATATTTATTTTAATGATGATTTATTAGTGATTACCATATTTTAAAAATATTTCCAAAAATATAAATCGACAGTAAACGTAATATATGAGTTGTTACCATATTCTACAAAGTTTTCCAAAAATATATATTAACATTAAATGCAATTGTCCATGTCATATTTAATCATATGCCATGTCATCAATTCTAGTAGCCATGTCATCATTTCTTTGTGAAACTGATTATAGAGATGACATGTGGCAAAATCACTTCACAAATAATGTATAGGGGATTTTTTTGGTTTTATTTATTTGTCAAATTAATATTTTTTGTGGTAAATAGTTCCGAGGAGTCATATTGATGATGAATACGCAAATGCAACTGAAAAAGAACCCAAGATTTTGTTGACAACTTCTAGGGATCCAAGTGCTCCACTTACGCGATTCGTCAAGGTATAGCCGCAAGTTTAGTTTTGGTCAATGAATAACATGTTAAACATTCTTGATGGATTCTTTAATGTTGTGGAATCTTTTTGCAGGAATTGAACATTGTATTTCCTAACGCTAGTAAACTAAATCGTGGTAGTCAAATGCAACACCATCTTGTTTCCTGGTCATATGTGTCTAATAGTAACCATCACTAAGCGTGACCTTTATACAAAAAAATACACATCTTTTTGGGATCATAATACTGGAACTTGTATCATTGCAGGTCATTTCTGAGATTATAGAAACGGCGCGTTCTCATGATTTTACTGATGTGATATTTGTATCTGAGAACTGTGGTAAGCCTGATGGTCTTATTATCTCTCATCTCCTATTCGGACCAACTGCCTACTTTCAGTTACTTAATGTGGTAAGTTCTTCTTTGAAGTTGATTATATTTTCAGAAATGCTTTGCTTTGCTTAATCCAGAGAATCCCTTTTGTTTTTTAGGTAACTAGACATGAAATTCAAACCAAGAAAGAAATGGGAAAAATGTCTGAGCAATATCCTCATCTCATTTTTGAACGCTTTACAACCCAGATCTGTATATGTTGAACACTTCACTTCCTTTATTGCAATTTGAACGAGTTTTGTAGAGTTGATTTACTCTTCTTTTTAAATGTAAAATATGTTGACCTTTTGGCAGATGGGTAAGAGAGTTAAGAACATCTTAAAGCACATCTTCCCTGTTCCTAAACTCGATTCAAAGCGCATAGTTACGTTTTCTAATGAATCTGATTACATTTCATTCAGGTATACAAGTTTTCTCCATAATAACTAAGCTGTAGAAAAATATGTTTGCATGTTTTGTTTTGTATCGTTTCTTGTTTGAAAATTCTTATGGGCGTATATATATAGGAATCATGTGTATGATAAAGGAGAAGGAGGCCCGAAATCGATTGAGCTAAAAGAAATTGGTCCTCGGTTTGAGTTGCGGCTCTACCAGGTACTGTGCACTCGGTTTATTCTGTTTTTAGTCTCTTGATGACTGACTTGAAACTCTCTTTTTTTATTTAGTTCGACAAAATGTAAATTTCGTTTGTTAAATGTATTTTGAAAATATGTTATATATATATTCTGTGTATATGGGAGATTCAATCTAGTTCTTAAATGTCAATGCTGTTTCTTTGCAGGTGAAATTAGGAACATTGGAACAAGATGAAGCAGAGGTCGAATGGGTTCTAAGACCGTACATGAACACTGCTAAAAAAAGCAAGTTTCTCGGTGAATGATATGATGATGCTAAAACGCACCAACCGTTACTTTTAAATTCTGGTTTACTTTTTGATTTTGTTGAAGGAGCTTTCAACTTTCATGTGTTAAGATAATATTGCTGAAAACTTTTATGAGCTGAAATTAGCATCGATTTGTTGTAACCTTTTCTTTTTGTCGAAAACTTTTAACGTGGTAAAACATTTGTTATAAAGCTAAGTGGATAAATGAAAAGTTGGATACATAAAGTTTGAACATATGTTACAAATTATGACCATCAGCTTCTACATTGGCTTTTATTTGATGGAAAAAGGACCAGCAGACTTAGGAAGTCTTATTTTGTCATCGATCGATGTAAGCCCAAAGGCATCATGCGAGTACACATGCGGTTATGCTTGGTCAGAGAAGCTTGATTTTGGGTATTTCTTGTAAAGCTTGGTCTAATATGCAATGATTAGGACCGCCCGTCCCGATATTATGGCTGGAGAAGTACACAGGCCTTTGAAAAGTGAGGAAGTCTAGAGGGATTACATTGGTCAAGTCCACACACAACTAGTGAACATTTTCAAATGGGTAAAATATATACAATGTCAATCAAAACAAAATAACATTACTGGAGTCTTACAACTATACAGAACTAGAGCAATGGTACTGTAATCAAACTTAGAAGGAAAACAATGATGTGAAATAATCACATACTCAAGAAAGACTCAAAATCTGAACGAAAAAGGTGGTGGGAGCAAATAACCTAGCAAAACATCGTCGCTTCTGTCGTCGTCGTTTTCTCTTCTTAGAGGGACTTCCATCGTGGTCTTCAATCAGTTTTTTCGTCATAAGGCTCCCATTATAACCAACAATCTTCTTTTCTATTGCTGCATTACACTCAGGGGTATCACCCAAATCCACCATGGTCTCTACTATTGCTGCAGCGAGGCTCTCATGACCGCCTTCCACCAGATGTTTCACCAACAACTGTTTCATTAAAGGTAAATTGATTCCATATTCGAAAAGGTTCCTCAAGATCTGGACACCACATTCAATAATTTTGATGTCCTGGGATGAGCTGCTAAATTCCAACAATATCTCTTTGTACTGTTCGTCTTCCCCAAGAAAATTAGAGTAAAATATGGCCAGATGTTCTGATTGGAGGACTCCAAAGGTAAGAGAAAATATGCAATTCGTTGTGGGGCAACCATTTATGCTTATGTGGCACTTCAGGTCCACACTACTAAAACCTTCCATCCCTGATTTAGGGGAAAACATGACACACATCTTAAATCCGCAGTCTTTTGAACTGATGGTCAAGGAGTTTCCGATAGCCCGGTGATTGAACTCTGCAGGTATATCTCTTCCTGGTAAGCATGCAAACCAGTCTGTGAAATAGAGAGTTATAACCTGAGATTCGGAAGGGATAGGTAGTAGTGTCTCCAGTGATTCACAATTGTATACCGTTAGAGATTTGAGAGATCTAGGAAGCTCTGGCAGTGATGCAAGTTTTTGACATCCAATTATAAAAAGCATTTCCAACCTAGGAAGATCTTTGATGCAATCTGGAATTCTCCCAATATCTGCGCCACTCCTCTCTTCCATCAATTTTACCACATGTGGCTGTGTAAAAAATTTACGTGGAATGACACTGCCAATTATAGCGAGAATCTCAAGACGAGACCAGAGCCTAATTGATGCAGTAAATTCTTCTAACATCGTGTCTACGATTGTGAAGGATACGACGGTCACGGAAATATCTGGAAGTTTCCTCAATAAGTCGCATCCCGCTAGCGAGAGAGATTGAAGAGATGCCAAGTTGAAGAGAGTCGGAACAACTTGTAGGTTTCTACAAAGTTCCATCTGCAACTTCTCTAGCTTCTGAAGATTTCCAACAGAAGAATGAATCTCTACCAAACTCTGGCATTCTCTCACATCCAAATTCTCGAGATTTGTAGCTTTTGCAAGATCCGGGAGTTCCTCCAAACTACAACAAGCTCTCAAAAGTTTCTTAAGATTTCCAAGAGGCTGAATATGAAACACAACTAACAAAAAATCAACACATGATGAGGAAGTATGTAAAATTTATCGTAAACGTGCGTTATTTATTTTAGTAATTCCATGAAAAGAATTTCAGATATTGTATTAAAGTATTTTCAACTCCATTTCATAATTTACTGAAAAATGAAATGACAAAGAAACAAAAAATTGATTACTTTATATAAATGGATAAATAATTTTTTTTTTCTTTATCATTCTGTTTCTCATTCCATCACTCCGTTCCTCACTCTATTTTAAAGTAAATTATAGAGTGGGATTAGAGATACTGTTATTATTGATTGAATGTAACAATGTTCATGAAAATGATGAGAGAAATACATACCTTAGTTTATTAGTGCTTACTACTTATAAATCCAAACAAAATCATATGCTAATGGTTTACTGATGTTTATCTCTTTTATTAAAAGAAACATTTATTTAGACCGAACCTTTAAACATATATTATATGATATTAAATATCATATGCTAATGGTTTACTGATGTTTATCTTATATTATTTGAGAGACCGAACGTTTAGAACATTTATTAGTACTTACTACTTATAAATCTAAACAAAATCATATGCTAATGGTTTACTGATGTGTATCTCTTTTATTTAAAGAAACATTTATTTAGACCGAACCTTTAGACATATATTATATGATATTAAATATCATTGATAATTAATAAAACATTAGAACTTCATTAACGATAATTATAGAAAACAATAATATACTACAATATATAAAACATTAAGTTTTACCTTTTTAATAAATTTTTATTTACATTGTTTTCAATTATTTAATAAATTAAATAATTGACTAAACCACTCAATTAATTTATAAGATAGATTAAAAATACGTATAAGTATAACTATTTTTTTGCGGGTACAGTTACTACCAAATAATTTTCATTTAATATAAAATTAATTAAATCAATGAATTTTTTATTCTTATACAGACAAAATGCATTCAGTTAAATTTAATAAAGTTTTCATATTAGATTATTATTCTTAGACTTTTTTATCCTAAATAGAATATATTTAATAATTATATATGTAAGATTATGCTTGGTTTCAATTAACATTAAATAAGTTTTATACAAATACTCCCTCTGTTTCATATTAAGTGTCGTTGTAGAGAATTTTTTACGTTACAAAATAAGTGTCGTTTTCGGTTTTCAATGCAAAATTTATTAATTTTATTATGTAATTTGTTTTTCTATTGGTTAAAATATGGTTAGTGTATGGGTAACTGTGTTTTTATATAGGAAATATGTAAAATTAATTGTTTTCTTAATCCGTGTGCACAGCTGTAGAGTGACACTTATAATGAAACATAGGGAGTAAAATGTTAGAGTCAATAAATTGATAACAAAGATTCTCTCTGTTTCTATTTAATTGTCGTTTTGGGGAAAACAATTATTTCAGAATAAGTGTCGTTTTATAGTTTCTGTGCAAAATTTATTAAAAAGATTCTCCAATTTATTTTTATATTGGTTGAGATATGGTTAGGTGTATATATAAATGTATTTTTTTGGAAATATAAAAAATCATATATTCTATTAATCTGTGTGAATAAACCTAGAACAACAATTAAAATAAAATGGGGGGAATAAGTTTTATAATAAAAATATATTAAATAATTTATATCACACAATCAAATAATTTCATCTTGTGTTAGTATGGGTCGAATGCAAAACAGCACAAATTTGGCCCCCCAAAAATAACAGCACATAACATAAGAATGTTCATGAAATTGACGAGAGAAATACACGCATATCTTTAGTTAATTGGTCAGTGCTTATAAATTTACTTAAAAATCTAAACAAAATCAGATGTTAATGGATTACTGATTTTTAAATACATGTCTTATTCATTTAAAAAAATTGGAGTACAAAATTAAATTGGGGTTATTATTTTGTTGATTTTTATTGGATATGGATAAATATTTGCTTTCAACATATTTATCATAAGCAAATACTCTCTTTGTTTCATTATAAATGTCGTTTTCAAGTTGTGCACACGGATTAAGTAACCAATTAATTTTACATATTTCCTATATAAAAATACAATTATCTATACACCTAATCTTATTTTAACTAATAGAAAAACAAATTACATAATAAAGTTAATAAGATTTGTATTGAAAATCGAAAACGACACTTATTTTGTAACGGAAAAAATTCTCTACAACTACACTTAATATGAAACGGAGGGAGTATAAATGGTGCAAGCTTAACTAATATCGGTAAATAAACGATGCTATTTTAAATTCCACCTAGATTCTAATGTCAAAGTAACTGAACAATATAATTCAAAAGTAAAAAAAAGTTTATAAAAACAAACCTGGGTTCCTTCCCACAAATGCCTGAGCTTGCTATTTCTTAAATTGAGTTCCACAAGATTTCCCAGCCTATGTATGAGGAAGACACTTTCCTCGATATTCCTCCCAATGTAATAACTTCAGAAAAGGTGGAAAATCCATGTCATCAGGTACATGCACTCTAACATTTGTATCCTGTCTTGTGTTGTAGATTCTGATTAATTGAAGATTACGCATTCTTTTTAAAGCTCTTGGGCTTATTTCTATGCTGTCTTCAATTGTATTGTAGAGCTTTGGTGATGAGAAGCAATCTGGTTAAGACTTAAACCGAGACTGGTATAGTCAATTGAGCTGCTGGATTGAAGAGGAAGTAATCCGGTTCAGTTAAGGCGGTTAAAAGCTCATGGTTTATGACGTGTTTTAGTCAACTTAATATGTGTGATTAGTCCCTGATATATAAAGGGCTTATGTGGTTGTATCCCCCCTCTCTTGTGAGCTACATTCAGAGTGAATGAGAGAGGGATTATTCGATATAGTGAAATAGCTGATCACATCAGCTCGAGACGTAGGGTTGTTACTCTTCGGAGGGCCTGAACTCGTATGATCTCTGTGTGTCTTTCTTTCTTGCGTTTTCTTATCAATCTTGAGAGAAGTGAGGTTAGTGAGAGAGCTTGGAACGAACTTGAAGATCCTAACAAAGTGGTATCAGAGCGTGGTTGAAGAAGTTCGATGAGTGCCTCGACGCCGAAGATCTCGATGACGAAGATCGAGGTCGCGATCTTTGATGGTCAAGGAGATTTCTCGATGTGGAAGAAGAGAATGTTAGCTCACCTGTCAATCTTGGGATTGAAAGATGCTCTTGAAGATTCGATCCCAGATCCAAAACCAATGAAGAAAGAAGAAGATCCAGAAGCGTATCAAGAAAGATTAGAGGAAGAGGAAGTTAAGCGACTTGAGCGAGCTGAGAAGGCGATGAATATGTTGATTCTAAATCTCGGAGATCACGTTCTGCGAAAACTTGACGATTGTACATCTGCCGCATCTATCTGGACGGCTCTTGAGAGGTTGTACAATCAAAAGACTCTTCCTAATCGAATCCATATGCAACACAAGTTCTATACGTTTAGAATGGTGGAATCGAAGTCAGTAGATTAGAATATTGACGAGTTCTTGAAGCTTGTATCTGGATTGAGTAGCTTGAAGGTAGTGGTTACAGAGGAAGTTCAAGCAATCTTGTTGCTGAATTCTTTGCCGACGCAGTATAATTCACTCAAGGAAACGTTGAAATATGGAAGAGATTCTTTAACCATTGAAGACGTTATGAATGCTGCAAGATCAAAAGAAATAGAGCTAAAGGAAAAACATGAGCTCAATGATACGGCTAAGAGTGATGATGCATTGATAGCAAGAGGCAGACCTGAGAAGAGAGAATCTGGTAACAAGAAGTGGAAAGGGAGATCAAGATCTAGTTCTGGGTCTAGGATCACCTGCTGGTATTGTAAGAAAGAGGGTCATAAGAAAGCAGACTGTTTTGCACGCAAAAGGAAGTTAGATGGGGATGAGAGTGCTGAAGCAGCAGTGGTGATTGATGCTCTAATGGTCTCTGATTCATGGCACCAAGAAAAATGGGTCATTGATTCGGGATGTTCATATCACATGACCTCTAGACGAGATTGGTTTGATACGTTTGAAGAAGTGAGTTCAGGACAAGTGAAGCTTGGAGATGATTTTTCAGTCGATGTGCAAGGAGTTGGATCAGTTAGGATCAAAGCTTATGGAGGGACAGTCAAAGTTTTGAACAATGTCAGGTACGTTCCTAAACTAAAACGGAATTTACTCTCGACTGGAACCCTGGATAGATTAGGATTTGATCATGCTGGTGGTAGAGGAAAAACTCGCTTTTACAAAGATGGAAAGTTAGCTTTACAAGGAACTCTTTCTGGAACTTTGTATTTGCTGGATGGTGAGACTGTTGTTGCAGGTGAAAGCAACAATGTAGTGTCAAAGAAATCAAATGATGAAACAGCATTATGGCACAGTCGTCTGGGGCATATGAGTATGAAGAATTTGCAGATACTAGTGAAAAAGGGAATACTGGATAAGAGGAGGATTAGTGATCTGAGTTTCTGTGAAAATTGTGTAATGGGGAAGCATAAGAGACTAAGCTTCAATATTGGGAAGCATAATTCAGAAGAAGCTCTGAAGTATGTACACGCAGACTTGGGGGGATCACAGAATGTTACTCCAAGCATCTCAAAGAAACGGTATTTTCTTTCTATCATAGATGACTTTACATGGAAAGTGTGGGTATACTTCTTGTCTTTGAAAAGTGAAGCTTTTGAAAGGTTTTTTGAATGGAAGAAGCTAGTGGAGAATCAAGTCAGTAAGAAAGTGAAGTGCTTAAGGACTGACAATGGGTTAGAATTTTGCAATGCGGAATTTGATGGATTCTGCAGGAAGCAAGGGATTGAGAAACATAGAACATGCACCTATATGCCGCAACAGAATGGTGTTGCAGAGCGTATGAACCGAACTGTGATGGAGAAAGTTAGATGTCTTCTGGATGAGTCAGGGCTTGAAGAAAAATTTTGGGCTGAAGCTACTTCTATAGCAGTGTATCAGATAAACATGAGTCCATCTTCAGCTATTGATGGTAATATTCCAGAAGAATTGTGGTTAGGGAAGAAACCAGGCTACAAGCATATGAAAAGGTTTGGTTCCATCGTCTATGTACATAAGGATCAAGGAAAATTGAAGCCAAGATCTGAAAAAGGAGTGTTCCTAAGTTACCCTGTTGGAGTAAAAGGGTATAAGGTGTGGCTTTTAGAAGAAGAAAAGTGTGTGATAAGCAGAAATGTAATCTTCACAGAAGACAGAGTGTATAAAGATGAGGTGAAAAGTATCAGTGACAAAGAGTTAGTTGCAGATACAGAAACCAGGAGCACAGTAACTGTTGGTACAAAAGCTGAGAAAGACGTGAAGAAGATAACTACTTCAGAGAGTCAAGTTGAGGATGTCGAGTCTGGAAATGAAGGTGATGATGCTAGTGATGTAACTCCAGAGGTTCATGAAGACTACAACATTGCGAGAGATAGACCGAGAAGAGAAATTGTTCCTCCGGCTAAGTACAATGATTGTGACTTAGCAGCATTTGCCTTAATAGCAGCTATTGAGGTTAGTCAAGATGAGCCGAGATACTATCAAGAGGCAATAAGAAGTAGAGACAGAGAACTCTGGAATAGAAGTATGGATGAAGAAATGGCGTCTCTAAAGGCAAATAAGACTTGGAGGTTGGTGAAGAAACCTGAAGACAGGAAAGTAATAGGTTGTAAATGGGTTTACAGACTTAAACCTGGAATTCCTGGAGTAGAGAAACCGAGACACAAGTCGAGATTGGTAGCAAAAGGATACTCACAGAGAGAAGGAATTGATTACCAAGATATATTCTCTCCAGTGGTTAAGCATGTCTCGATTAGATTGTTGCTGGCGATAACTGTGCATGAAGATCTTGAGTTAGAGCAGTTAGATGTTAAAACTGCTTTCTTGCATGGAGTTATTGAAGAACAAATATTCATGGTTCAACCTGAAGGGTACGTAGAGAAGGGAAAGGAAGAGCTGCTATGCAAGCTTGATAAAGCTTTGTATGGGCTCAAGCAAGCTCCTAGACAGTGGAATAAATGTTTTGATAAGTTCGTAGTTGATCAAGGATTCAAGAGGAGTGAGTTTGATCATTGCGTTATATCAAGAAGTCAAAAGCAGGTCACAAAGTGTACTTGCTTCTATATGTGGATGATATGTTGTTGGACTCAAAGGATAAGGATGAGATAAAGCTTGTGAAGAAATTGCTGGGCAGTAGGTTTGAGATGAAAGATCTAGGCTCAGCTAGCAGAATTCTTGGCATGGACATAGTAAGAGATCGTGTAGGTGGGGTTCTTACTCTATCTCAGAAGAGCTATGTCAAAAAGATTTTACAAGCGTTCAACATGAGTGAAGCTAAGGATGTTACAACTCCCATTGGGGCACAGTTCAAGTTGTCAGCGATCAAAGATGGTGATGGTCAAGAATCTGTTGGTGAAGATGTGCCATATGCTAATACAATAGGAAGTGTGATGTATGCCATGTTGGGAACGAGATGTGACTTAGCTTATGCTGTGGGTTTAGTCAGTCGTTTCATGAGCAATCCGAGTTCTGAACATTGGTTAGCAGTGAACTGGGTGCTAAGATACTTGAAGAAGTCAGAAGAGTTGTAGCTTGTGTTCAAGAAGCAAAAGGAGTTTAAGGTTGAGGGATTTTGTGACTCAGATTTCTCATCGGATCTTGACAGCAGGAGATCGATAACAGGCTATGTGTTTACAGCAGGTTGTAGTGCTATTAGTTGGAAGTCTGGACTGCAGGATGTAGTTGCTTTGTCTACAACTGAAGCCGAATATATGGCTCTAGTAGAAGCTGTAAAAGAAAGCATCTGGCTTAAGGGTTTGATTGAAGAGTTTGGCTATGAGCAGAAGAGTGTAGATGTGTGGTGTGATTCACAAAGTGCTCTGTGTCTTGCCAAAAACAATGTTCATCATGAGAGAACAAAACATGTTGGCCGGAAGATGCATTTCATTCGAGATATCATAGAGAAAGGTGATGTGAAGGTGCTAAAGATAGCAACAGAGCAGAATCCTGCTGATATGTTGACAAAGGTTCTACCTGTTGCTAAGTTTGAGAAAGCATTAAGTTGCATTGGGGTAGCGAAGCACTAAGGTGTTAGCTATGGTGTTGGGAGTACATAAGTTTGCCATATTAAGGAGTTTTGTTGAGATTTTTGTCATCAAGGTGGGGTTTTGTAGAGCTTTGGTGATGAGAAGCAATCTGGTTAAGACTTAAACCGAGACTGGTATAGTCAATTGAGCTGCTGGATTGAAGAGGAAGTAATCCGGTTCAGTTAAGGCGGTTAAAAGCTCATGGTTTATGACGTTTTTTAGTCAACTTAATATGTGTGATTAGTCCCTGATATATAAAGGGCTTATGTGGTTGTATCCCCCCTCTCTTGTGAGCTACATTCAGAGTGAATGAGAGAGGGATTATTCGATATAGTGAAATAGCTGATCACATCAGCTCGAGACGTAGGGTTGTTACTCTTCGGAGGGCCTGAACTCGTATAATCTCTGTGTGTCTTTCTTTCTTGCGTTTTCTTATCAATCTTGAGAGAAGTGAGGTTAGTGAGAGAGCTTGGAACGAACTTGAAGATCCTAACATGTATATATATCAAAACGTATCCCCATTAAACTTCCACTACCCTAAACAAAATTCAAAACAGAATAAATCATGTTAAAACAATAGGTAAGAAGTGTGGGCCTTCGCCAAATTACCTGGTTTAACGTATACATCAGCTGACAGAAAAACTTACAGAATTGTTTTCGAGAACATCGAGAATACCATTAGTATCAATTAGGATTTGGCGTTTCCAAGGCTCTTGTCTTTGAATTGCTTGTATACCCATTTGTCGTAGTAACTTGTGCATCACTATTTTTCCTTTGGTCGATAACTGTATGAGAGATTTACATGCGAGGGTGTTTAACCCAAGTATGGATTATGGAATCCAAGTTACTGCCAGAAAGCATTGCTTTCACATGACCATAGTCTGTGTAGTTGAAGAAGACTGCAATGAGGAGAAATAGAGATTGATCATTCTCATCTAAACTATCAAATCCAGCTCTTAGTAATGCATCGATCTTGGTATACTACTCTTTTCTAGTCTATGCAACATACTTCCCCAGTCGTCTTCTTTCTTTCCGCGTAAAATTGAACCCATGACACTGAGACCCAATGGAAGGTTACTACATAGATCCGTTGTTCTCATTAAGACCATTACGATGGATTCCTCTAATATTCTCCATAAAACAAGAAAGCTGGAAACTGCTAGAGTGTCGGCAATGAAAAGCTCTAGCAATTGTAGTCTTTCCAATGCCTGCAGGGCCAAATATTCCAACAATCATCACTCCATCCTCATCATCTAAATGTAACAAGTGTGCTTCAATACCAACCATGTCTTCAAAATCGTTAGAGATTGTAGAATTTAGTTTGTTTGAAACATCTCTAGCAATCTTTTCAATCATCTCTGATTCATTGTCCCTAAAAAGAGAGAAAAAATATTTGTATATTTTATTGGCAGATCTCTTATATTCAGAAAGTAAATTATTGAAGGAAAGTAAAAGTACCAGTTAAGTGTTCACCGGCTATGTTACCAGAAGGAAAGTAAAAGTACCAGTTAAGAAAGTAATTTTCGCATCTCCTTTTTTGTTTTACGAGCACAACTTTTCTTGAAAACTTCCCCAAAATCTCCGGTTTGGTTCCGCACATCGGATGGATCTACTCCGCTGTAAAAGATTGTCATCACTATTTGATTCTTATCTTTCTTGCACTTGAAAATTTCCACCAACTCATCTAAACACCAGCTGGAAGAGGGATAGTTCTTCGAGAGCACCACTATCGAGATCCTCGATTCTCTAATATCTCGTATGAGTGCAGGTTTGATGGTTTGGCTTCTCTCGATTCCTTGATCGTTAAACATTTAAATCCCATTTCTGTTGAACAGTTTATGTAGATGACTGAGAAAGGTTTTACGGACGTCGGGGCCATGGAAGCTACCGAAGATGTGGTATGTCCAGGTGCGTGGCCTAGAAGAAGAAGAGGGAGAAGCATGAGAGAGGATCGTGAGTTGTTCAAAACCACAGACACCTGTTGAGTTATGTAGAGACTAGAGAGGAAGAAGTGTCACAAACAATAACACAAACAAACAAAAAAGTCAGATTATAGTAGGTGGGAAAAGACAAGTGAGTGGGGAGATATAATAATCTCTTATATATTAAAAGAAAAACATTGTAATAAATGCGTTCACATCGTAATTGACACGTGTTGGTCTTACAATCATTTGGCAATTAATGCCTTCACACACTAATTTTTTTTTAAAATTCATTATTTAATATGTTTATATACTATTTTTAATTAATTCATTTTCTACATTTTTAGCATTTGTATTAATAAATTAAAACTTTCTACGTAAAACTAATTAATAATATTTTTATTATAAATAATTTACAAAATCATTAAGATTCGTATCAACTAAAATGTTACGATGAAAATGTTCGTACCTTGCCGAAGTTGGTCATAGTTGAGGCTTCGGTACATAATAACAACAAATACGGTGATTGATTATGAATCAAAGAAACTGAGGTGAAAAACACCACACTTAAAATCTGATATTTAGTTTAATCAAATATTAACATTTTTATAAAGTTTTCATATAAGCCAAGAATTAGAAACAAAATCAAATTGGCAGAAAAAATCAGAAATCAAAAAAGATTTAAAAAGAAATAAAAATCACAAAATCGATTAAAAAAAAAATCCAAGTACCAAATGAAGATGTCACTTTGTAATATATATTATTTTTATTGTTTAGGGGTAGAATTTGATTTTCTTCATATGAAAAAATGTTATAAGTTTCTAGGTTTGTTTTATTTTTACTTAATTTTATTTATGAATTTACTGTCATGTGTTATTTTGAACAAAAATGTTTTAAATCTTAAATAATGGTATATTGATATATTAATAATCAAATTTATATAATTTTAAATATACATATATGTACACATTGACATGAGCGACTATATAACTAAATATTCACCACAAGTGAGAATTTTAATTCTTATTGAAGTTGAATTTTTTATAATGTTTTCTTTCACTATCGCTCAAATTGTAGTGAAATGTTTTGTGTTAATATTTTTTTTTTCAAATAATATTTAGATTTTATTTAATTTTATATGTCTTTAGAAATTATAATAGGAAACTATTAGTTCGACATAAAAAATGTTTAAAATTTATATAAAATGAAACCAAAAAAATAACAATAGTTTTTAATTATCATCGAAAGAAATTAAAAACATCAAACATTTAAATCAAACAACCCAAAATAAATATATACTTAGAATGATAGTTATATTTTAGGACATTACAAAAACAACGTAAAACTAAACCAATATCAATGCTAAACAAACATAATATCATTTTTATCTTGAAAGTAACAAAAAATAATCTCATTCCACGCAAGACACGGGTTATTACCTAGTATGAGTTATTTTCATTGGAAACAATTAAACCCAAAGAGAGTTTTAAGTTTTTTATTACATAAAAAAGCAGTTTATGCTACCAAGACAGTTTATTCTAACTTTTTCTCTTTTATTCCTCTTTTCCTAAACCAGATAGTTACCTTTCAATTAACCTTAACCAACTAAAACAAAGTAAACCCCATATAATTTTATTCTTCGTCTTCTTCTTCCCTTGTTCACTATCTTTTTGAAAAATCAAATTTGCTTCTTCAAAATTTTCTTCACGAAACCTTGTAACTAATTAGTATATACGTCATTTAATTTTTATTTTGAGATATGTGAAGATACATCTTTTATGACAGTGTAATGGCAATCTAACGGGATGTTAACGGCGGAGATTATTTCAAGCTTTAGCCATGGTGTCTCTGTTTTCTCATGTCGTTATGCTTTGTTATTGCTCCGAAACCGCCGGCGAGCCTCGGGCAAGCTCGATCTGTAGGCCGCCGTGTTCATCTTCATCGTGACATCACGCGGCCAATCTGGTCTTTCGCGTTTTCACTCGACTCAATCCTTCGTGCCGTGTTCCAATTTCTTCTTCTTTGTCGTGATTCATCGTTGTTGTGACCTCTGTTCCTCACTGACGAACCCTTTAACCATCAGAAAAAGTTTAAAAGCAACAATGGCTAACTTTGACATTTTTGCACATTCAGTCCCTTAACTTTTATCTCATTCAATTTTAACCTCAATACTCTTCAAAGGTGAAGATGTGTCCTAACATAAGATATTCAAAATCATTAAATTAAATACACAAATACAATATATACACTTAAAATGTTACTTAAAATGATTAAAATAAACTAACAAAAGACATTCAAAATGATTAAAATCATAAAATCACTTAAAAATGATACTTAAAATGATTAAAATAAACTAACAATATATTCTTCTTACTATATCATAAGATTACTCATCTAAATCAACAAGTTTCAAGACGTATACTTTGACTTACAAGTAAGATAGTAGAAATATGTGTACATGTTACCATAATATCACACTATCTAATTGGAACATTTTGCTAGTTTCAAAATGTGTACAACCATATAATGTCCATGTGTTCATACAAATTTTACTATAATATACAATGATTCACTTGTATAATATTGTCCACGTATATACCGATGCTAACACACCGCATGTAAAACTAGTTTTTGTTTTTGAGCAAGAATAACAAACGACATGCGTGTACACTTTGTGATGTGTACACACGTAGAAACTTGAACAAATTATAAGGTTAAGAAAAATAGACAGGTTATTTTGTGTACACTTTGGATTGTGTACACGTGTACATAGACAATGGACCAATATATGTAAAGAAATTGTACACATATAGGTGGATTGGTGGTTACTTACTAAAATAATATCAAAATACATAATAAATAGATCAAGTCAAACTGAAAATGGTGTACATGACAATAGGTGTATACATGATTTTGTATTAATTCATATCTAATGATTTTTAGCTTTTTTTAGTTAATTTAATTTATTTTCCACTGCATTTGAGAATTAGTTATGTGCACATATTGTTATTTTGTGTACACTTTAGAATGTGTACACGTGTACATCGACAATGGACCAATCTATATAAAGAAATTGTACACATATAGGTGGATTGGTGGTTACTTACTAAAATAATATCAAAATACATAATAAATAGATCAAGTCAAACTGAAAATGGTGTACATGACAATAGGTGTATACATGATTTTGTATTTTATTCATATCTAATGATTTTTAGCTTTTTAGTTCATTTAATTTATTTTCCACTGTATTTAAGAATTAATTATGTGCATATATTGTTATTATGTGTACACTTTGGAATGTGTACACGTGTACATCGACAATAGACCAATATATGTAAAGAAATTGTACACGTATAGGTGGATTGGTGGTTACTTACTAAAATAATATCAAAATACATAATACATAGATCAAGTCAAACTGAAATGTACATGACAATAGATGTATACATGATTTTGTATTTTATTCATATATAATGATTTTTAGCTCATTTAATTTATTTTCCACTGCATTTAAGAATTAATTATGTGCATATATTGTCCAATTTCATTAATAGAGAGTTGTAATACCTAACTAGTCAATTTTGAGCTTAATCAAAGATAAAATTGATTTTGTACATGACAAGAGATGTACACATGATTTTGTGTGTTATGCATATTCTAATGATCTTTAGCTTTGATTTTAGTCCATTTAATTTATTTTATAATGCATTTAATTATGTGTATATATTGCTTAATTTCATCAACAGAGGGTTGTAATACATAATTGGTTAATTTAAAATAAATCAACAGAACATTAGAAAGTGTTAAGGACCAAAATGCACAACTAATAAGTTTTGGTTTAAAACCGAAATTATACAAAATATTAAGGACTAAAAGTATAAAAAACTCAAAAGTAGCCATTGATGTTCTTGAGCATTTACAGTGTCGTGACGGCGAGAGAGATGAAGTAACCACACTAGGATTGTTGTAAAAACGAAAAGAAAAAGATGACGAGATGAATCAATATGTGGGAGAAGATGGCAAAACAAATTACGACAAATATGAGATTCAGAGAAGTATGAAAAAATGAGAAACTTTTACACAGATCTGGGCTGAAGCTGAAGTGACGAGCTCTCCATTTCTTCATCTTTTTTAACCATTAAAATTATTGCAACAGAGAGAGAAAGATTGTTTCAAATATTTTAAAGAACGAGTAAAGAATAAAATAAAAAATAAAAAACTCATTTAGTTTCAAGACGAGAATGCATATCGTTACTCTATAGTTAGTTTGTAGTTTTAAAAAACTACCTCAAGAGCACTAACTGCCCTATAATGTAATAAAAAACATAAAACTGCCCTTGAGTGAAAATAACTCTTTTCATTGCAGGTCACTTTCCATGTTTTTATTATATGGCAGAATACAATCCGCTACTAAAGTACTTTATAGTGGTTGAAGACTCATTTATCCTCCATAAAGCAAAACTAAACGTGGTTATTTGGGTAATTAGAATTTTTCTTTCTGTTTAAGCTGGTTAAGGGTTTGAATTTTTTTTAAAAAGAGACTTTGCATAGAAGAAGACGACGACCACGACTTCTGATAGAGCGACGGACAAGATTTCTGACAAACGAGTTTTTCGACGGGTGGAGAAGATGACGTCGTCGCAAAAGAGAAGAGTTTCAGAAGGCATAGCGAAAGGTAAGATTTTTTTGGGGATTAGGGTTTCGATTTTGAAATTTCAATTTTGGGATTAGGGATTTGGATTTGAGATTTCGATTTTGAAATTAGGGGTGTAATTTGAGATTTTATCCAAGACCCTTGATATGAGGATACACATTTCAAAGTATATGGATTAGGGTTTCAGTTTAGGGATTTTGATTTTGGGTTAAAGGTTTCAGATTTGGGATTTCTATGATAATGCAATATTAATGGAGCAAAAGTCTAAGCTTGTAGCTAGTTTTGGTGTTTTGACAAAACTGTGATAGGTCTATACCAACACGTGTGTACATATGAACACACAAGGACTGTGTACATGTGTACACGAGTAAAAATATACAATTTGAAATGTGTGTTCATATGTATAAACGAATTAATGAATAACTTTAGGAAATAATACGTAAATGTACATTTGAAAAATCATTTTTGCAATCTTTTTTAAAAATGTCCACCTAATATGTTATTCATGTGCACATTAATAATTATGTTGTACATGTGTACATGTATACACCAGATTTTAGTTGGTACATGTGTACAGTAGATTACAAATTAGATTAGCTTATGCAACTCGCGACCTAATATGTTATCTATGTGTACATTAAAATTATGTTGTACATATGTACACAAGGTATCTTAAAATATGGAGCATTATACTTGAGAGTATCGATCAATTTTTACATTGTATCATGTCCATTTAGATACACAAGGACTTTGTTTTTGAATATCATGTTTATCCACATGTACAAGAAATCATATGTTGGAAAATACTATATTCACCATCGATTTGTTTTGAATATTGCGTTATTGTTCACAAGAAAATTGTGATTTACCATGGAATCATTGTTTAATATTTATTTTTAGGTCATCCACTTTTCATTGAGCTCATTTTAATTATTTATATTGCATTTAGGTGTTAATATTTGTATTTTCATACTGATTTTCAAAAGGTAAGGGTTAAATTGTGAACATCCTAAAGTTTAAGGACCAGTTGTGCAAATATCAGAAATTTGATTTGAGAATGGATCTCTACAAGGTTCAACAGATCAGATTGCCCATGGTTTGGTTCGCCGATGGTCACAGAAGAGCAGTAGGTCACAGAACTGTTTGAGTTGGGTTGAATTAGAAGACCCATGGTGATGAATCTTATTCAGTTGTCGATTGCTTCGGAATGAGCCGTGATGACGAAAGGTTTCAGACACTCATGGAAGAAGACATGACAGAGGCTTACGAATCAAACTTGAAAACCAGAGGAAGAGTAAACGCGAGGGTGAGGAGAGTGTCGACCTAACACCGACGGAGACTAATAAAGCTTTGTCTCTGACGAGAACCTCTCCGAGGGGAGCTTGTCTCTGACGAGAGTTTCTTGACTTCCTCTACATTACATGAAACAACGAGAAAAAAGAACTAAGTCGGAGATGGAGGGAGATTATGATTCCCCAAAAACTCGGCTACTGGACTTCGGTGGTTCGAGCCACACAGCAGTGGAGAAGATCGATGACCAAAAAAAAATCTGTTCAAAATTTAAAACAAAAGCAAAAAAATAATGGAACTAGAATTATCTTAGTTACGTTTAGTTAGCAAAAGAAACTAAAAAGAGAGATTTGCATTAGTAGTCACTTTATGACTTTCGTTGACATCTTGGGTCACTTTAGGCGGGTGAGACACTTTCTTTAGTAATTGTTTAGTAAACCTCAACGTGAAATTCCTAAGTTACCCCTTATATTTGACAAGCCTAATTTGTCTGAGACAAACCGAAAACAACAGTCAATCCGTGAACCTCTGAAACCCTAATTCCCCTTCTCACCTCTTCTCTTTCAAATTTTTTTCTCCCTAATTTTTCATGTCATCGATCCCAATCATACCGTGAAACTCCCATCGTCGTCAACCTTAGGTCTCAGATTCATCGCTTTCTCCATGGCGTCTTCTTTCTAACACGAACAAGCAGAGTTCCCTCTGTTTTCCCCTCCTGATACCTATGTTGACCAAACTCGCATAGGTGGACATAGATCAAGCTCAGAAGCTCCGGTAGCGGCCTCAAAGAACTGCTGGGAAGCACTGTCTCAACCACAACAATTATTCTTGTTTCTTTTCCACAGTCTGATAGCCCCGTTGACCGGATTCAACTCTTTCACGCACTTAATAGAGAAAAGACTGAAAAATAGATGTGTAAACATGAGAGACGCTGGTCGAAAAATTTAGCGACGAGCACCCTGAGCATTGACAGTTTCTATCCATTAAATATATGGCTTCTGCAACCTCTCCGGAGCACAGATGGACCATTGCATCTCAAATTTGCTAATAAGATATCCGGAGTATACAAATTTTTGCATAAAGGTATCAGCTTTATTATGGACAATGTGTGTTTCATCTCTAAAAACCAAACTGTTTTTTTTTCTAATGTTTTATATGCTTTATCTAGTTTGCTTCTAAGATGAAGGCATTTAGAGATATTGTGAGCATGTAATAAAGATGATGATGTTGATGCTGGATTCGTAATGGTTCAAAAACAATCTGATTAAAACCTCTAATAAATTCATAGTATTCATTTGTTATTTTTTTCTTTCATAAAGACTTTGTATTGAGTCATTGATGCAATTTTACTAAATGATAGGTAGCTTTGGGTGGAGCTTTGTGTGTTTCGTTTTGTATCTAGAAGATGAAATAAAGTAAAGTGCAATGTTATATACATGTACACTAAATTTATGGGTTGTCATGTTCACCGCAATTAAGGATGCTTATATGTACACAAAAAGTTTTGAATTGCAAATATTTGGATCTTTTCATGCACTTTTTAGAGTAGCGTTGATATACGGATAGTAGATGGTCAACCAAAACACTATCCATATGCACATGCACCTTCCATTGTACACGTGTACACCATACCATTTTGTACACATGTACTCTCTGTTGACTCTCTTTCAAGCAATTGTACATGTATGCTCAACCAAAACACTATCCATATGTACATGCACCTTCATTGTACATGTGTACACCATACCATACACATGTACTATCTGTTGACCCTCTTTCAAGAAATTGTACATGTATATTGTATCCAGCTAGTACAAACTTACAGCTAATGATAATCATATACATTTACCTATTTTGTAAACTAATTGACCAAAAGAAATCACAATGTGTAAGTTATCAATCAAATTAATTTGTGCAGGGAGTTATTATCCACATGTACACCAGTTTTTCTGTATCTATCCACATGTACACAATTAATGTGTACAAATGTTCATTCATGTTCATTCTTTTTAGAAATAGTTCTTTCTCGAAAACCAATTAGTGAAGAACATGCAAATTGTAGTATATCCTCAATAAGCTCTATGTTTAAATCTTAGAGATTACAATCTATGAGATTTATATGGTGAAAGATAGATTTGAAAAAAGTATAAGTAACATTATCGCAGAAAGACATATCTGCTCCCACATTCATGAACACATACATTTTAGAAGGCATACATGACTATACAATGAGGTAGGGAGAAGGATCAAGGGCGCACGAGCTAAATGATATTTTTTAAAAAAAAATACAAAACATGTTCCACCAAGTTTAGATTGCTAATTTGCTATGACGATGAAAAAAGGAAGCTTAAAAGCTGAATCATAACTCTGAGAAATTACTCATAACTCACACAAGGTTATGAGTAATCTTGTTATTACTAACATACGTGACTAGACAATAAAGGAAGGATTACAGATAACAAGTTCTACCAACTTCATACACAGGTTGCTAATGTGCTATGTGATGAACAATGGCAGATTGAATGATGAATCATAACTAAAAGAAAATACTCATGCATCACACAAGATTCTAACTTTTCATGTTATCACTGAGTTTCCCAACATTACTATTTCAACAATATCTCATCACTGATCTTGTGTAGATTGAAGGAAGTGGTCGCATTGTCAACTACTCTTTCCGCCTTTGACGAAAAGTGGAGATGACGATTTCATTCAGTGTTTGCCATTAAAGAATCTGCTCGGCACCATCAAGAATCTAGGGTACAGACATCGATGAGTGAAGATTGAGTCAGTTTCTGCTATTAAGTTAATTTGTTTACAATGCCGGCCACTGTGATTCACCAAACATAAGATTAAGAATATTGGCTGTAAGGAACCACAACTCATATTATTTAAGAAAAAGCAGAACCACTGAAATCACTAGTAAATCATTTCACTCACTCTTTAGACGTTTAGTTCCCACAGGCGTCAGCTAAACCTACACAGAGAATCTGTTTCTGTTATCCTGTTGTTTGAATCACAGATCGGGGATTTGAGTAAAGAGAGACGTCGAGATTAGCAGAGGAGGAGAACAAGCGATTAAGGCAAGACATTGCAATGAACCATGAGTTAAGGAGAAAGAGCACGAGGAAAGAGAAAGAGACGGAGAGGAAGACATAAATAGTGAAACTTCAATTCGTTGCTGAAAGGAAAGAGAAGGCATCAATTTCTTTGATTAGATTCTTAAGGTTACAGTGGTTACAATGGTTAGAGCAACTACTACTCGTTGTTCTTATAAAGAGTATAGTTCTCTACAACTAAACCACCAACAGATCTCACCATCTGTCTGGTGGGACGACGCCACACACCTGTGTGCCTCTCTCAAGAATACCCTGGGCGCGTACTCTTTTTCTTTGACGGCTTTCTGGTATTTATCTGATTGCTACACCCTAAACTTAGGGTTTCCACACAATCTTTCATTTTTCTTCTCTTAAGAATAAGAAAATCTTCTCTCATCTTAAACATACTATTTAACATGATTATTCAGCTCAGCATACACTTCTTGGCTTGTCCAAATTGTCCACTTATGTACTTCAGCTTTTTGTTAGCAACCGCACAGCTGTGTTTCTGACGTAGTTCTTGATGTACTTCTTGAATTACTTCCTGATGTACGTCCTAAACCACATCCTGGTCTACTTCATGTAGTGCCTCCTGATACACTTTATATATTGATTTCTCAAAGCAGTCAGCATTACATCTTCAATCTCTCCCTTAATGACTGCGTTTTAGAAACCACGCATCCTCCCAAACTAAACACCTTCTCAAACTAGTCAACACAACACTAACAATCTCTCCCTTGGTGACTGAGTTTTAGAATCCAAGCACACACACTCAATGCTTCTCAGTACATCATCTGGAAGTGCCAATAACAAGATTCTTCATTGGGAAAATTGTCATTTAAATCACCAACTTTCAAATTTGGTTGAAATAAAGCATCAAATTTCTCATAAACCAAAAAAACACTCAACTTTTGTTGACAAGCCATTTTAGTCACAAACTTTCGTCGACCGTACCAATTTAGTCATATCGTTAGTCAACAGTTATAGTTGACTAATGGTATGCCTAAAATGGCTTTTAAAGTTGATGTTTTTTTGGCACAAATATAAATCAATATTTTTTCAAAATATTGGATTTTAAATATTGAAACTTTTAATAACTATAACACTAATAAATAACATTGTAAATAAAAAATAATTTCGAACCAAAAATATAAACATAGCTCAGTGTAAAATAACTAATTGACATATCCTTAATTGAGTATTTTACTTTAAAAAATGATTATGAAATTTTTTAATTATATATGATTAATTTTTTAAAAATATTTACATAATCCTACTCAGATTATGTTTTATAATTTTACTGTAAAAAATTGTTAGTGAAATAATACTTCAATTCTTGATTTTTTAAACAAAATGAGTTATCGGATAACAAAAAGAGTTATCGATTTTGGTGAAACTTATTTTTCTTTAAATACAGAAAACCTCTTGTAAACATTTTACAGAAACTATATAGATTTGTTTGAAGATCTTTACTATAAATATAAAGAATCATGAATAGTTCGTTAACCGATAACTCTTTTCATTTAAGAATCAAGAGTTGAATTAATATTTAATCAACAAACTTTTTTGAAAATAAAATTATAAAAAATAATTCAAATAGGATTATATAAATATTTAAAAATATTAACTGTAAATAATTAAATATTCTTATCATTTTATAACTAAGATACTCAACTAATGTATGTTAAGTAATTATTTTACAATAAGTTTTATTTATATTTTTATTGGATTATTTATTTATATTTTTTTTTATTAGTGCTTCGGTTATAGAAATATGTTCAATATTTAAAATATATCTAATATTGTAAAAAAATATATTGATTTATATTTGTGCCAAAAAAAACATCAACTTTGAAAGCCATTTTAGGCCTACCGTTAGTCAACTATAACTGTTGACTAACGATATGACTAAATTGGTACGGTCGACAAAAGTTTGTGACTAAAATGGCTTGTCACCAAAAATTGAGTGTTTTTTTGGCTTATGAGAAAGTTGGTGTTTTATTTCAACCAAATTTAAAAGTAAGGGATTTAAATGACAATTTTCCCATTCTTCATTCTCTCCCTTTTTAATTTAGTTTGATACTCAAGCATATAGTTTCTTAGCTTCACGTATAACCAACGTAACAAACCACATTATTACCTTCTTTGACATTGAACCAGTCTCGTGCATCAGATCCACGTATTACTCAAAACCAAACACATTCTTCAATTTATATCCTCAGAACCAAACACCAAAACCTCTCTCTTGATCTGCAACCCACTTTCAAGGTAACTATGTGTTTAGCTTTATTTTCCTCACGTACATCTTCTTCCCACTATGCACATCATATGTAGTATGCACATCAGATGTATCATTGTCTTCTCTCCCAGCTTGAGTGCACAACTAAATTAAAACAAAAAATAATTGAGCACTTTCTTTTCATGATATGCTATTAGGTACACTCTGCTTCAGATTAAGACTTCTGCTGTAGACTTTAGCACACCCATACAATCACGTCAATGTACCAGCCAAGCTGTCTGGTACCAGGCAACCCATAATCCTCTCCCTTAGGGTTTGCTCCTATGGCTTGAGTGCATAAATCTGAACTTTTGTATGCTTCTCTTTCTTGTTATACCTTTAGTAGATCTCTGATCACTGCTAATAACTAACCATCTTTGAAGGACTTACGCTGCAGAAATCTTTACCACTGACATACATCCTTACCGAAATGAACTCATCCAATATGTTATGCTTTCAGCGAGCAAAGGCTTTAGTTTATCCTCCCGTCCACCAGATACCTTTTCAGCCTCATCACGATGATGCCATAACCTGTATTTGTTTCCCAAGGTTAAAGTCCTTACCAAATAGCAGACCAAGACCGTACCACTGTATCCATCATGACTTCTGCACAAAATAACACTCACTTAGAATTAGCTGTCCTAACATTAATTAGATACCGCTGTCGCCAGTAGCACAGGATCAGAGCCTGTCGTACGCACAGAACAGTGTCTTGCTAATGTAGTAGCATTCTAAGTAATATCTTTCTCGTATTGCATTACCGATGGACTTTCCAAAGTGAGACTTTGCTGTATAAACTCATGAAACATAGTCAGCAGTTCCTAACGTAGATTTGAGTAGAGACTATGGAGACTTGACACTGAGTGATTCTGATGAATCTGATCCAATGACTACTGAAATATGCATCTAAGCAGTTCCTGGCGTAGATGTCCATCAAAAATAAATCCAGCTTTTGTTTTCTCAGCTTCAGATAAGTATGATCCTTTAACAAAAATCTGCAAATTCTTGTTTTCACTTCATCTCTTACTTTACGGATGACGTCACCGGCAAGCTTTGATTTAAATCTCTCATACAAATCTAGATTCAGGAAAACACAAGCATCTGAACTTTAGAGATTTCCAGTGACCAGATTGGGGTTTTATTCTTGACTTCTTCATCTTTGTAAAATTTGCAGGTTGTTTGCACTCGCTCTTGAGTCTTGACATGGCCCACATACTGTAGTAATCAGCTTTCCATGTTACCACATACTTAACATGGTGTTTGAGAACTAAAACTCCTTTCATGTTCTTCTAAATCAACTCTGCAAAAACCTATGTCCAAAGTAAATCAAGCTGATCTTCAGACCAAGAATACCAACCGAATTCAAGGAGATCACTTCACCGCCATGTAGATTGTTGGAATCCTTTAGATGCTTTCTCTGAACGTATTTAAACTTTCTTCGGGTTCAAAGAACCAACTCTGACATATATCTTCTCTGCAGTTGTTGCTTCATTGTAATCTCTTTGAGCAGAAGTCATTTATTCTCAGGCCATTCCAAAGAAATTCTCGTTACTTAGACTCAAGCAAAATGCATTGATCACTTGTTCCTTGCTCCCCAATACATCATGACAAGATATCGGTGTAAGAAATACATGCATCTAAAAAGATCTCAACTTGGATTCCTTGAGGCAGCAAGCACGTTGCATAATATCAATTTCACCCTCGATCCTACAGTTTCCAATGAACGGCGAGAAGATCTTCTGTCTGAGTTTCAGGAACGATGGAGCTCAAGATGTTCAGGACCATCAACAAGATCAAAGCACTTTAGATGATATCATCGAGTCTTCTCTTAATAGTTGTATGTGATCTGAGACTTAAAGCCATAGCTTCTAGCCTCTGTTTTTATCTGTATGTGAATCCATCTCATGGATACATCAAGCTGATCCACTTCTCACTGAACCCTGTGCTCAAGCTCTTTGCAAATCATAGATACAAAACTTTGTTAGCTGTCCTGAAACTTCATCATTCAACTATAATCTCGGACTCCAAAACAAACTCCGTTCTGAGTGGATCTTGTACTGCATGTCTAGGATGTACCTGCCAACTTTTAGCTCATTTCGGATTCTTTTGGTTGCCCATTTGACATTTTCCTAGAACTGGTCAAATCTGTAAATCACGATGAGCTAGTACCCAGATCGAATAAAACACAAACCAACCGTTGAAATCTTAATCCGACCGTTGAATTGCAAGGCAGTAACATAGAGAAGATCTTCACCAAATTTCAGCTCCATCGAATTTCTTTTGAGTTCCCAGACGTTGCCTTAAATACGTCATCTCAGAACTTATTTCTGCAGCAGTCCTTGTTATCTGTAACAGATGAAGAAACTCAACAAGTTGGAGTATAATCAGCGCTCCCCCTGCTTCATTGCATCTCATTAAATAAAAACGTAGACTCCTTGTAGCAAATCCTCAGCTCAGTATCAGAAACCTTTACCTGAACACATTCATGTTTTTGACTAGCTTGTGCTGACGTTTTCACCTTACAGGCTTCTCATCATCATTTTCTTTAACAACCAAGACGATTGAGAGACTGTAACACTTCACTGAGACATCATCTCTTTCAGAGTAGCCTGCAACACAAAAAACCTTGACTCTTTAACTGCTTCAGGCTCATCTTCTTGCTCATGATAATCCTTCACAGAGCTTCTTATTATCTACTAATAAACCATTAAAGTTTCAGAGGCCATTGCTAGCTAAAACCCATCTCTTGCCCAGTTTCTTCGTACTCATATCAGTCAGATATTGTCCCTTAACACACCTTCACCGAATTCTGACATTACTTAAAGTAATGTTCATGAAGCATTGCAACGTCTTCAACTTCTTCAAGTAATAGTTCATGGTATTTCCACTGTCCAACTACACTGAGATTTCATCGCTTCTGATCTGCATCTCATATTTCTTGACGCACAAGCATACAACAGACTGAGAACACATTTTTCTTTTACTTCTTGAGTCAAGCCATATCAATAAAAAAACGTTAACAAACCAACTTTCTCTCTTAAAGTGCTCTTGGTTTCCTATGACTGATCAGCACATACTAGCCATTAAACAAATCCGAAACTTCAGATACCACAAAACGCCAAACCCACTAGCTTGACATCTTCTTCTTGTTCTTCTGGTGCTCAACACATCAGACCCAGATACCTGATTTATATCCAATTTTACTTCACACGCTTATCAAAACTTCATCCTTGTGGCTTTGTCACAACAACATTTGCTAGCAGCTCAACTCCTTGATAGTCCAAATTTTTTAATACTAAAAATCTCAGATGCTGTTTCAGTTCAATATCTCTTCAAGCTCTCATTTTTCTTTGAGCTTTACAGCACGCGCACCTCAGATTGTAGCATCGATGCTGAAAACCAATATAAGCTCGACGCTTGACTTCCTTGTCTCTGGTTTTTTTTTTTTAAGCCACATCAAGAAGCTATTCTATCTGACATATCATTTGGATCCTCGTACATGGTTTCCTCCAATCTCAAGATGAACCTCTCTTTGATCAGATCCTAGCGTGATATTTCCAGAATACTCGTGCCTCTGTCATAGTCCTTGTTACAGATCTTGTCCCAAGTGTTGGTGTGGACTAATACTCTTTACATCACCATGTATCTCCTGCCATTGATTGTGCTTGAACCTGTTTGACTTCTTCTTCTTTATGCTTAGATTATCATTCAAGCAACATGACATGACATGTCTTTTCCTCCCCTGCTTGGATGCATAGCTAAGTCAAAAGATATATCTGCTTCACCTCAACATCTAATTATGTTAGATCGAGTCGCAAATCCGGTTTTTTCTGGACATATTTGTGTGCTTCCCTGAATAAATTCTATTAGAAATCTCACTTTTTTTTAAGGTTCAGAAACCTGCAACTGATATAGAGAGACAAATTTTGAGCTCTGCAATCTCATCCGAGCGGTATCCGTGATCACCACTTCTCGTACCAATACTTGACGCTCAGACCTTGTCCTCAAGAACAACTTCATATGACTTCATAATGATATAGATTCTGAAACTTCCCTCAGTTTGGTGATCTATGATCCTGATGAATCTTAACCTCTATCTCTGAATCCCTCAGTAGATTGAATGCCCATATAATCTGCCAAATTACATGATAAACCGAATTCTAAACATGCCACTGAACTTCTAGCTCATGAAAACTTTCCATTCTTAGCAGAATATCCATCTCTCGTTCCTTATACAACAAACTGGAAAGTGACGGTCAAGTCAAAAGATGTAGTTTTAGTCCTTACAACGGCCTCTTTCTGACAGTTTACGAACTCGGAAAACACTATGCAAGTCACTTGATAGATCTCTTTCTAACTTGCAGGACAGAGGCTCTCATGTATACTACCGTCCTACTACACAAGAAAGATTTTCGTTGAATTTTCCACAAGATAATGAATGTCTCTCGCAGCCAAATCAAAACCTCAATCTCCTTAGAGCGTTCAACTTACTACATGCTTTGACCTATGGATCTGAGAAATTATCTTCACTTTTGAAATCCATATCTTCGCCTCAAGAACCTTTGCCTTGTAGACCAGACATGCTTTTAACAACACTACATCACGAAATACTTTTTAGATGCACCAAATATCACATCCACAAATCTTATCTCTGTTTCAGCATAGCTTGCTCTCAACTCGAACATATATACCATGGATACATAAGCTTGCTGGTTATGAAGATTTCTCTACCATCAGTCTCTTTTCAGATCAAAGACTATCGATTGATTCTTCTTGTGTCTCTGTGCTTCATAAAAATATTTTGGTAATTCATCCCTTTGGTTCTGTACGCATCATCAGGAACTATCTCCGCAACCTCCAGCAGTTTTATTGAATCTTTGAATGTGCATTCTGGTGGTACAAACTTATCACTCGCACTTTAGCAGCTCAAGAAAAGAACAACCAGACCATGACACAGTCAACCAGTTTCTTGTTTCGTGCCTCCTTCTCTTCTGTTGCAACAAGTCTCTTATCGGTCTCATCCAAAGTCTGCAGCCAAATAATACTTTCATACTAGCCCCAGCTAATAAACACGAAATACCACAGTTCATAACAGTAGCGGAGCCAGACACTTTTAGCATGGGTTCAGAATTTTTTTTTCAAAACATAATTTATATACCATCTAAAAAATCTCTCAAAGATTGAAATTTTTTTTTTTTTTGTTAACATCCATTTTTAAAGATCAAGTGGTAATCGAGTTTGAGTCGTTCCGAAGATACGTTCGGTCCAGCCGGATCTAATCACCATGAGAAATGCTTGTTACTTTTTTATTACAGTTTCATTTATTATATTTCTAAATATTGTTTTCCAATAAAATTTTATAGGACAATTATTTAGAAATTGATTACCAATGCCCATTCGTAATATTATTTTGAAGATCTTCGCTCATTTTCAAAATGATCATCTGCTGATAGATTTTTCTTTTCGGATTCACGATTATAATTATCCAATAAATTTAAAAGATTAATCTACTTCTAAATATAAAATTAAATTGTTACATATATTCAGATCATGAACATAAATCCTAACTGTTTTTATCGAATTGAATCAATGAATTAGTAAAATGATATAAGTAAAAACCTAAAATTTATCCAAAAATTGTTTGTGGAACATGAGAGTTTTCAATGTCTTGCATTCGTCGAAAACATAAATACAAATCTTCTCTTTCAAATTCACTCTTTTATGATTTTTAATTTTGTCTAATGTTAATTATTTGGTTTTTATACAAATATGTAACTAACATTAAAATAAAAACTTGTTATTGATTTAGGTTAGAATTAATATAAATCTAGTGTTTAAAAATAAAAAATTAAACATATTTGTTGGTGTCGAAAACCGTAATCTCGAAATCAACGTCTGCGATAGCTTCTGTAAAAGATGGAACCATTATTTTCCGCAAAATCATTTTATAAAATGATTAATACCGTTTTATAAAACTCGAAGATCGTTTTATAAAACTCGAGAGATCGTTTTATAAAACGCGAAGATCGTTTTATAAAAACTCGAGAGATCGTTTTATAAAACTCGAAAGATCGTTTTATAAAACTCGAAAGATCGTTTTATAAAACTCGAAGATCGTTTTATAAAAACTCGAGAGATCATTTTATAAAACTCGAAAGATCGTTTTATAAAACTCGAGAGATCGTTTTATAAAACTCGAAGATCGTTTTATAAAAACTC
>CAKOAT010675153.1:362897-436482 GCA_932364175.1 Eruca vesicaria subsp. sativa | reverse complement strand
GGACGACTTATTTGAAAGTCGTCTGGGCAGACGACTTACGAGGGCTAGAAACGTAAAAAAAATTCGCGTTTTTTGTTTGTTCACAAGGAGTTGGTTGTAATTTCAATAGCCTTTTAAGTTACTTTTGCATTTGATTCAAGTTTGGGTTTACTTTTGCATTTCAAATCAAGTTTTGAGTCATATTTGGCAATTTTCCCAAAAGAATATATATATTTCACGGTCGGTCGCTATTCGAAAGCCTTAAAATGCTTAAAGACACGTGCTTGTCGTTACTTCTTTCTTCCCAACGTTATCTTTTACCTCACTTTTTTCGTATATTTGTTTTTTTTTTATAACTTAGGCTATCTCTACATATTTGTTATAACGATTGTTTTAGAAATCTTTTGCCCTGAATCTTAAAAAAAAATTGTATAAGAAAAGAGGGTTATGTGCTTTTTCACAGTTGGCACAACCTTATAGTTGGGACTGTCTATAAATTCATTTCCAACATTTATTAATTACTTCCTTATTTCGAAATAGACATTGGTTTAACTGAAAATACAAAAAATAAGACATATTTTTTTTTTCTACAAGATAACCTGAAACGTAAAAATAAAAACTTAGCAAGACATCAAAAATGTAAAAAAAATTATAATAAAAAATTATATAAAATAAAAAAAATATCATGTATTTTGAGATGTCGCAAACTTTAGAAAAATATATAATAAATCACAAATTGTACATCCAATAAAATAATAACATGTGTAATGTATTTTAAAAACTAACTAATTATCCATGTAATGGTAAAAATTAATCTGAGCCAATTACAAGATTAAACAATTATAAACAAAATAACTCTCTAACAATAAAGAACTCTACTACTCCTAATTTCTGATACGATCCAAACTGTTTCATTGTCTAGATAATTATCAACTAAATAATTATCTCTTGTATTTGTTCTCTCTTTTTTTCTTATTTTTTTTATTTCTTCATCATTCTTTTTTTGAATGTAGCAACAATGGAAATAGCTTTATGATTACTTTGTATTTTAATTTATTTTTCTCAGCTTCTCAAAGTAATACTTTCTATTTTATAAATTCAGTTTGAAATTTTGTTTATATGGACTATTCATCGGAAGATGCATGGACAATGAGGCTGAAAAAATATAAAAACTAGACCATGGAAATATTATAGTAAACAGTTTTGCACTTGTCTTTCAGGGCAAAAAAAAACTAGCTCATCTTACCATTAAGGAAGGTAAAGATGGCATATCAGTCGTAATGTATTAAGCCCCAAGTATTTACAACAACATTTCAAACTTTATTAACAAGTATTTACAACAACACTCCAAACTTATATTCAGCCCCATGTTTTTATTATTGGAGTTAAAGCCATTGTGTTGGTTGGTAGCCATTCTGTATGAGCATAGGCGCAAACTGGGTATTTGGCTTTTTCGCTCATCCGGCTATTTGACTTGCCTTGTGTAAGTATTAGAATTTTTTATTTCTACTTGTACTTGATTTGATCAAATATTTAGTTTATTGAGTATTTGCCTATATTTTAAATACTTGTATGTTATTTGATAATACTTGATACTTGTTTATTTAGGTTTAAAACTTTCAAATTAAATGTAGGAAAACTTATAAGTTCAGTTAACATGGAATAAATACTTTTATTTTTCATATACTTGTTCAAGTACTTTGATTTAAAACGAGTATATGATTCATTTGTAATAAGTATACATTACAAAAATATCTAAGAAAATAATATATTTTTTTATTTGTATTACAATATCAGTAGTAAAACAAATAGTATTACATATTTTAAAACTCAATAGCAAATATAGTATTAGAATTTTTTATTTGTAGACTAAAAAATTGATAACACCAAGTACTTGATTTTTCAAATCGAATAACAGAACTTCTGTCGAAGAATTTGCAACTAACGTAAAGTGGCTTGCAGCAAGTATAGAATTAGTTCTCTACGGTCTTTTCTGAATACTGTATGTATTAACTGTAGGGGATACACTGCATCATCTTTTCTGTGATTGTCAATAATGTTGGTGACTTGTCAAACTCATAATGTTTTTTTGTGAGTACAGAACTTCTGACTTAAAACTGTACAGAGCAGGAGTGAACAATAGATTTTTGTATCCTCCATAGCTGAACCACACACGGACTTTTCCTATATTATTGTATATAATTATATCAAACTATGTCAATGCAATTTTGTGTTGCAACTATTTTTGAGTATTATGAAAAGTGTTTTCATATGTCAAAACAGAGCTTGTTTAAATGAGAAATGGAAGTCTAATATGTATGATTTGAGAAATTTAAAAAAAATAACAAATATACATATTAGATATTTGGATTTGGGTTTTGATTTTGTTAGTTGGATTTCATGTTCATTAACATAATCTTATAAACCAATTATATGGTGATTTTTTATATTGATAAAATATAAAAAAGAAATCCATTTAAAATTTATTATTTAGTTTGAATTGGTCAAATAATAATAATTTTACTATTTAATTTCTTGGTCAAAATGTGAAATAAATTTACATATTAATTGATAAGAATTAAAAGACTTCATTAGTGGACATTAAAGGTTTCTTTTTTGTTGGAAAATGAAACATGTGCTTCTCATAAAAAAAGCTTGTAAACATTATAGAAAACAAAGCCTTTTAACAAAAAAAACATTATAGAAAACATATACAACAACAACAAAGAAAAATCAAATTCTCTCATATGAATATTTTAGAATTTATATTCTTTTTGAGTCTGAGAATACATCACAAAACTAGATTCATTAGGCTTCTGATAGAGTGACGCACATTAGAAGATTTATTCAGTTGTATCATGGGAATCTGAGTGCTATTAAACCGTCGCACTACGGAGCGTTTAAAGATTTAAGGAAAGAGATTAACTATCTTGACTCTGCAATTTCTCATTATTTGTTTATTTCGGTATTGTAATTTTGATTTATGTTCTTATTATTTTTACAAATATCAGTTGTCCCCATTGTAGTAAAATAAGGTTCCTACTTTTTGTGCCAAAAATTATAAATCTAATGAGAAATTTTCGAGATAAAATGTTTCTTAAACCGTGAATGATTCAAGAACAGGAGAAAATTATTGTTTAAACCAATGTAGAGATATTCAGAAGAGATATTTAAACCAATGTTAGAATCCTTGCAACCTCTGTAAATGAATACTTACACAGCTTGGTTGATGTAGAGATCTTTCAAGTCACTTTTCAACTCCTGGTTGGTGTTCTCCAAGTCAAAGAAAGCCTGAGAATAAGAAAACCAACATTCCAAATCAATAAGCAATGAGAAAAAACAAACACATTCAAAAGATTAAGAATGAAGGGAAAACCTGAGCAACTTCCTGTTCGGAGTCTGTTGGTGCCACACTCTTATCCTTGTGGATCTTGTTCTGAGCAGAGAACATCTTGGCAAATTCTACAACAATTTAATGTCATGAAGCTCTTTGTGAACCCAATAAATCATAAACTCAACCAAAATAAGATAGAGTGCAATGTAGACCAAAGAGATGAACCAGATGAAATGGTCAAGTGTAGAGTAACATTTGGTCCAACCACGCTCGATCATATACTCAGAGACAGTTGGAAGAAATGTGTACCAAGGCATAGCCTTCATTGCCACATGTATTTGCTTAATCATTGCATTTCTTGTAGGAATTGAATCTGAAGCAAATGGTAGATTATTAAATAAATAAAATACTTTTACTGAAACATATTAAAGGAAAGGAAAAACTATGATCCCTCTACTATCCAGTAATTAGTAAAAAAAAATAAAAAATATAAATGGAATATAATGGAATTATTTTTCAAAAATATGTTGTTGTTTCTTTTCTGAAAAGGCATGGAATGTTATATAATGGAATTGAATATCCATTCTATATTTTTCATTTTAAATAGTGAATACTTTGAGGAATGTAACAGAATTAAACATTTATAAAAACTTTATTACATAAAGAAATCCAGTTGTAATTTTTTTTTCATTTTCAAGGTGATATAATTCTACATTTTAGCTCAAAATTCATCAAGAACACGAAACTTTGACAACATAAATAAAAACATGAAAAACATTAAAATACCTTTGGGGATGTAAATGTTGAGCTAAAGGTAATAGATGTAGAAGCACCAGAGGAAGCCTGAGATGAAGTAAAGTAAGTTTCCGGCGAGGTAATTCCGGAGCCACGTTTGGAGGAAATGTGGTAAAAGCTCCCACAGATTCGCCGGCACAAGGTGACTCAGGATGATACGGTTGTAAAACGCTGTCTCCTTGACGAACTGAGTAAGAAACCGATTTCCTGACGCCATGTATCCACCATGAGAAAGTCAGACTCTGATAATGCGTTTTATGAGGGTATGTGTGTGAGAGAGAGAATCTCTGCATATAAGGGCATCATTAACGGTACTTCTTACAAAAGTCCTTAGCATTTAATTGCTTAAAAATAAATCTAAAATAGCCAATTATACCAAGGACACCTCTTAATTAAGATGTTTTGTGGCATGTCCTTAAGGACACGTGTCGAGCAATAGCGTTAAAAAAAAACAAAGTCTTCTTCTCTTCATCTCTTCCTCTCTATTGTTTCCTCTATGTCCTCTCCTTCCTCTTCTTCCTCTGTTTCTTCAAATTCACGATGGAGGAATCACCATTGGTCGTTGCAACCCTGTCCTGTCATCGGTGGAAAACGCAAAGTTCATCGATGCAAAGAAGAATTCGTGAACGCAAAGTTCGACCGCGTTCACCCTTGATCGTTGGTCCTTCAAATTCATCGATGCAAAGAAGGATTCATCTAAATCTGGACAAGTCCCACCAATAATCTAGAAATTTAGGAAAGTCCTTAACTTTGATTCTAAACTTAAAAATATTAATAAAATATGCTAAGGACACATTAAGAAGTTTCATTGATAATGTTGCCCTAAATCGCTAGATGGAGGGACTTTAACGCCTTGTGAATTGTTATCTGTGCCCATGTTCCTTGCTACATACGTTACTTTCAAACCTTTATTGATAAGTATTTACAATACACCACCCCAACTTATTTTCAGCCCCATGTTTTTGTTGGGTTTTATTATTAGAATCAAGGCATTTTGTTGGTTGGTAGTTAATTCTGTATCATCTTTTTATTAATAAGGGCAAGACTGCATCATCTTTTTAGATTTCGTACCTTAACTGAAAAAGGCAAACTATGCCTCTTATTACATGGTGTTATATCTTTAGAAACCTCACCATAAAGTATACATAGTTTACTATTTTCTACAAAAAAAGAAGAGCTGGCTAATGTAAAACTTTGGCTAGACTTTTAATTGACCTTTAGAAAGAAAGGTTTATGGTAAAACTTACACTGCAAATCCTTACACAAAATCTGGAAAAAGATTAAGGGGGTAAAAGACACATAGGCCTCAAGATTTTGAATCTAAAAATCCAAGTTTTGGAATGTCATGTTGCAAATATCTAATAATCATTGAAAGAGACTGATACCCACAACATTTTAGCATTACAGATTAAAAGACGAGTCTTGAAACTTTGCTGCAAATAGTGCAAGTCATGTTTCTTATTCCAACAAACAGATATATTACAAAGCTTTAAGACTCACGAGAAGAACAACAGATGCATGCAAGGAGAAAACAAATGTGAACTTTGAACATTTAATCTCACTTTGCTTTCTTGCTGTCATCTTCGGCTAAAGGAACCTTAAGGGTACCAAACATCCAATCCATCCAAATGGTATAATTACCATAGTTATGCTTGTATGTAGTGTGGTGTAGTGTATGGTATCCAGCACCCATTATAGGCCATATGTTACCATGGATACAATCATGGATGCATGCTGTCCATATCCCTTCCAAAAACATAAGACTCAGATGCGTTATGAGATGAATCGGCACTATGAACATAGCTATCACGTACGGTGAAGCCTGAAGCATCCCGTCTAACGGATGGAGTGCGAACCCTGAGAAAAACACAAACGTTTTAAGTAAAGCTTATACGAGTTTAGAGACCAACACCAAGGCAATTAGGACGGAAGGGAGTTTGACCTACCAGCAAATGGAGAGAGTGTGTTTTGCTTGTTGTACATATGGTGGGTGGCATGGAGATGCTTATAGAGAAATTTAATGTCATGAAGCTTCTTGTGAACCCAGTACATTCCAAACTCAACAAACACAATATAGAGTGCGATGTAAAGCAAACAGAGGAACCAGTTGAATTGGTCAAGTGTAGAGTAACATTTGGTCCAACCACGCTCGATCATATACTCAGAGACGGTTGGAAGAAGTATGTAGCAAGGCATAGCCTTCATTGCCATATATATTTGCATAATCATTGCCTTTTTTGTTGGAATTGTGTAGCAAGGCTAACATGTTTCTTGCTATATACGTTACTTTCAGACATTTATTAACAAGTATTTACAACGACACTCCAAACTTATATTCAGCCCCATGTTTTTATTATTCGAGTTAAAGACATTGTGTTGGTTAGTAGTTCTGTAACAGAACTTCTGTTGAAGAATTTGCAACTAACGTAAAGTGGCTTGCAGCAAGTATAGAATTGGTTCTCTACGGTCTTTCTGAATATGTATTAACTTTAGAGGATACACTGCATCATCTTTTATGTGATTGTCAAACTTTAGAGGATACACTGCATCATCTTTTATGTGATTGTCAATAACGCTGGTGACTTATCAAACTCTAATAATGTTATTTTTGTGAGTACAGAACTTCTGACTTAAAATCTTCATCTAACGTAAAACTGTACAGAGCAGTAGTGAACAATAGATTTTTGTATCCTCTATAGCTACACGGACTTTTCCTATGTTATTGTATATATGATTATATCAAACTATGTCAATGCAATTTTGTGCCAAAAATTATTAATCTAATGAGAATTTTTCGAGATAAAATCTTTCTTAAACCGTGAATGATTCAAGAACAGGAGAAAGCTATTGTTTTAGACACAAGTTTTGAGGAAGACTGAGATGCAACAGCTTAAACAAAGAAAATCTTTTGCAAAGAGTTTTTACTCCAAAACAGAATCAAAAGCTCACTATCCGACAAAAAAATAACCAAACATTCTCATCTCTTCAAGCTTCTGCGATTGGGTACTCGAAAACAACATCTCTCCCTGTAAGCTTCCTGTAGACACCGACCATTGTGTCAAGCTTGTACTCAGTGTTGTTCCTCTCCTTTGGCTCCAAAAAGACCTACCAAAAATTGAAACAATGTTAAGTAAGAGCCATAAGCAAATGAGAAACAAGCAAAGCCTTTTGTTACCTTCATGATCTTGGTGCCATCAACACGGTATCTGGTACGCTTTCCAACAATCTCAGCAGGGTAAGCAACATCCTCAAGCATGGCTTCATGAACGGAGGTGAGAGTCCTGTTGCGTGGTCTCTGAACAGCAGAGCCCTTCTTAGGGGGACGCATGATTCTTCTGGTGGCAACAAAGACAACGTCTTTTCCACTGAACTTCTTCTCAAGCTCTCTGACGAGACGAGGATGGATCTTGCGGAAGGCTTTCCTCAATCTGAATGGAACGTAGATCACAATAGCCTTGCGTCCACCAGAAATATCCATCTGACTGTACAAAATGGAATAAAGAATTAGATATTTAAGTAAAAGTTAGAATCCTTGCAGTCTTTAAAAATGAATACTTACACAGCTTGGTTAATGTAGAGATCTTTCAAGTCACTTTTCAACTCCTGGTTGGTGTTCTCCAAGTCAAAGAAAGCCTGCAAATAAGTCAAACCAACATACAAATCAATAAGCAATCAAAGAGAAGAAAACACACATTCACAAGTTATAAAGAATGAAGTGAGAACCTGAGCAACTTCTTGTTCGAAGTCTGTTGGTGCCACACCCTTATCCTTGTGGATCTTGTTCTGAGCAGAGAACATCTTGGCAAATTCTACAACAATTTAACCAAACACAACAAAAATAATCTAATCAGCATTTTGGTAGCTTCAAGGCAAAGTAACAAACAGTTCACAACAAACCATAAAGGAAACACTTAGGTAGTGACAATGAGCTACATTTCTCAATTGGTTACAAAAGCTAACATCTTTAACAAAAGCACTCTACTTGTAACCCTTCTTGTCAAACCAATGGATTAAAGGTCTAACTAAAAGATAATAACTTTAACAAAACAGAGTATGCATTTAGATTTTTTTTAAAAACGACGATTATCCTCACAGCCATCCAAAATTTCGCAGAGTAATATACCAAAGCGTACCAGTTAACAACGACGAAGAATCCTAGAAGGTGCTGAAAAGGTTTACGGCTTCTAGCTTTCAGAGTTTCGTGTTCAAGAGGCGCAACCAAATCTGGTGAAGCTAAGTTTTATATACTAAGGGTTTCTTTTGAGATCCCTAATTTGGACGGTCTGGATCTTCTCATAGTTGATGCGATTTACCCAACATGGGCCGGTGATAGGTTTCTATAATTTAATGGGCTGAATAAACATATTTCGAGATAGCCCAATGTATAGCTCATATATGTGTAAGTTGGTCAAAAGCTTTTGGATATTGATGACGATGATAGCCCTTTTTAGAAGATAATGGAATGAGTTAAGTACAATTTAGGGGTGATTAATAAGGGACCTTAAGCATTTAAAACGTGAAAAGCATTAAGAACCAGAGACCACAGTATTACAAACAATTACAATTTGTTATTCTCACACGTCTTACGAAATAGATGTAAACAAACCACTCTGACCATTCAAATAAAATAAAAAATGTTTGATGTTACTTTACACAATTAACAACTTGCGAGTGATATAAATTACGGATTAACGACGGCGAGAATAAGCAAAGTTGTACTATATAATTTTCTGCTCCAAAAAAACGACATAGTTTTTTTTTTTTTGTAAAACAAAAAAAAAACGACATAGTTTCGCTATACAAAACCTTATTATAAAAAGTGCTTATCACAAGCCACTTTGTTTCTCTCCTTTCGCTCACACCCCTTATCGCCGCGGTTTCGTCATAAAAGTTCTCAAGGTAATACTTCCCATCTCTTAGTCATGTTCCATTAATGGCGTAAATGACAGATCAAAGTTGTTTTTTTTTTCTCTTCTTGTAAACGGTTCGTTGCAAATCTAAAGGCTTAAAAAATTCTATCTTGTTCATATGAAAGTTGTCTGTTAATAGTGTCCAGTCAATACTTCTGTGTTCTTTTTAATCTCTATGAAACTTGTTTCTTATGGTCAACGTATTCGTTGTCTTATTCTGTTTCTGAGCATCTTTTTTTTTAAAACACTGACCTCTCTGTATTTCGAAATGATCCTTTTTTCTAATTACCCTTCCCTCTCGAATTGTTCTGATTTTTGCATTGTGTGTACGCAATTGATGCGACAGGTAAGGCGTTCTTCTGTGGATAAAAAAAAAGTGGTTCGAAGATGAATCATTGTAACTTTCAGCTGAACGCCTTCGAAGACTCCAGAGGATTTGCTGATGCTGTTTCTTCTGTTGTTTGTCCTAAGCCTAGGCGCGTTGGCATTCTTTCCAGTAACGTTATTCCTCAGTTTAGATTATTACATTCTTCTAGGTAACTCTATAATAGTCTCTTCCCTCTGTCTATTTAGCTCACAAAGACTGATTTTTTTTACTTTGTTTTGTTTGGGATATAACAGTCAATCAGGAGGAGCTGATGTATGTGATTCTGAAGCTGCGGCTGATCTTTTGGACATCCTTCGTAGAAAGGTTTTTGTCTCTTTTCTTTTTATACTGAATCAAACAATCACTTGTCTTCCTTTGTTTCAACTATATGACTTTGCTTCATTCGTCATTGATCTGTGTTTATTTGTATTGTGCCAACGCTAGAGTATATAGTTGCTTCAAATTGTTTAATCCGTATTGTTCTTGTTTGTGCTTCTTCTTCTCTACAGAATGTTTTACGAAGCATCTTCATTGTTTAAATTTTCGTGCTGAATCAACTATTACCTATGTAGTTGCGTATAGATTGATTTTTGGTCAAATTCTGACTGGATTCAGTATTGTAACTTTGTTTCTCTTGTCTACTTCTTTCTCTGTAGGAAGAAACATTATCTGGTGTAGCTTCATCACCTCCATTTTTCTTAGGGTCTCCCCCGAGCAGAGTATCAAACCCTTTAGCTCAAGATGCACGATTTGGAGATGAAAAACTCAACCCTATTTCACTCTCACTCTCACCATTCCTCCCATCTCCATCTCGTGTCAAAGGAGGAGGTTGTGGTCGAGTTAAGTTTGGGATTAAACCTGCAGCTGTTAGAGTAGAAGGATTCGATTGCTTAAACAGGGACCGCCAAAGCTCAAGCATACCTGCCATGGCTTAGTGAATGAAAGAACAAGAACAGAGAGTCACAAAGTGTACATATACAATCAAGATTCCATTATTTTTGAAGCAGATGTTTATATTTTTGAAAGAGGAGTTAATGATCAGTCAGCACCACAAGTTAAGGCTTTAAGATCAATAAGTGTTATCTTCAGTCTCATTGTAACATATTAAACCAATTTGGAGTGTTTCTGCTCTTTTTATTCCCTTTTCTTGTCTGTGTAAGTTCTCTTCTGTATAGTGACGTTTCTCCTTTTAGGAGATTCTCAATCTTTGTAAAATGTAATTATGATAAGCTCGATAAATATGAATGCTTTGTATTATATGACACATGATGATGTAGTGATACAATGGTTACCTAATCACGTTTCAATAATTACAAAATCTTAACTATTTTGTTTTCTTATGCAATTTCAGATGACAAAACTATTATTTTTGTTTATAGTAGTATACTGTATATGAAGATATTTTGAAAATATTTTTTTTCAAAAATCACATATTACAGAATATCTCAACTATCTCAAATGTGCAAAGTTTCAAACTAATGAAATCATATTAAAGCTGAATTTTTCTAGTCTTAATTAAGCTAAAGGTAATTTTTTCTTTTTGAACACCAAGCTAAGGTAATTAAGATTACTTTTGAGAAGAAAACCGTCGGCGGCACCAAAATCCGCCCACAGTGACAGGATGAAAATATAAAAACCCGGAAAACCGAAAACCAGAAACCAGGCGCTAGTTTTCAGACAATGATAAAGCAGTATTCAAAAACGGGATTCCTTTCCAGAAAACCAGGAGTTAGATGTGGGTCCCATCTTCCTCAAATCCTATCTGGCTCAAACGTGGCGATTCGACCAGATTTTATAACGCGCGAGCGTTAAAGACACGTGCCTGACTTCTGCCTTTTATTATACTTTTTTTTCTTAATAAAAAAACTTAGATTCAACATTAACAAATGATAACACAACTTCTTTTTGTCAACTACAAATGATAACACAATTTTAACATTTTTCTGATAAATCATATAAAGTAGTGAACTTATATGTTGTTTTTTTTTTATAATTATGAACTTTTCAGATGCTCCATCTAGTAAAGTATTTTGTGATTATTTACACTCATACAAGCATATACCCAATTTGGTCTTAAATACCAGATTTTAAATCTAAAGATTTTTAGTGTTACTGGATGCAATACAGTAGAAACTCTATAAATTAATACTCGATAAATTAATAATCTCTATAAATTAAAAAATTTCGTCGGTCCTAACTTGGGCCGGTTCAAAATTTAACACAAATCGATAAAATAATAAGATAATATTTTTTTAGAATTTTCTATGTAATTTTATAGTCCCGTTAAAATTATAAATTAATAATATATATGTATACATATTTTATATAGGTAAGAATCTACATGATATTGTTGTTTTATATTTAAAATGAAATTATTTTTATATTTCTTAACACTTACTATAATTTTGATAAGGTTTAATAATATTATATTTAAAATCACATTTAGGTTTTATGCAATATATATATACACAAAATAATATAATAAAATTAATATAAATGTTAAATTTCAAAAAATGATAATTAATGTCTATACATTAAAATCAAATATTTTTCTTATCTTAGAATAACTATATCTTAAAATAAATAAAAAATCTAAATAAAGAAACTTTTGTAAATTAATATCTCTATAAATTAATAAATTTTCAAATCCCCAACATTATTAATTTATAGAGGTTTTATTGTATCTCTTTATAAATGCACTAGTTTTAAAATCACAACTAAAGACTAAAGTTGTTGTTACACGTGTATGACAAACGCGTAGGATTTGAGAGTGGGTTGGAACAAAACTTGGGGAAGAAACACAAGAAGTAAAACGTTGAATCCGGAAAAAAAAAACCGCGGCGTCTTTAGCGAAACAGCTTCTTTTATTTGTCTTCTCTCTTCTTATTCCCTTGGTTTGATCTCTCAGCTTCCAAAAACCCAGGGGCTTAATTCTCTAACAAACGCAATCACTCAAACCTAACTATCTTTCTTATATAATTAGTGAATCTCAAACACCACTTCTCTTACAAAAAATCTCCCAGAACTCTTACAAAAACAGAATCTAGCCGACAAAACAAGATGAGGATTAGCTGTAACGGATGCAGAGTTCTTCGAAAAGGGTGTAGTGATGATTGTAGTATACGACCGTGTTTGGCTTGGATCAAATCCCCTGAAGCGCAAGCAAACGTAACCGTGTTTCTCGCCAAGTTCTATGGCCGTGCTGGACTCATGAACCTCATCAACGCTGGTCCCGATCACCTTCGTCCTGGTTAGTGGATTTTCCATTTTTAATCCTTTATTGAGGACAAAAAGGTCATTTACTTAAGAAGACTACTTTGCCTGAAATAATTTTGCAGCGATTTTCCAGTCGTTGTTGCATGAGGCTTGTGGGAGGATCGTGAACCCGATCTACGGTTCGGTTGGTTTAATATGGTCGGGAAATTGGCAGCTTTGTCTAGCCGCCGTGGAGGCGGTGATGAAAGGTGAACCGATCACAGAGATGGCCACAGAGACCGCCACCAATGGCCAAAGCCCGCCGCTGAAAATGTACGACATCCGTCACATTTCCAAGGATGAAAACTCCTCCCCTGCCGCAGCGTCAACCGATCTGAAACGGCCGAAACCTCGCCGAGCGAAGCGAGTCGCTGAACCGGCGGATTCGGAGGGAAAGTCAGCTGGTGGAGAGGAGGCTAGCCACGTGTCGTCGTTGAGTCACCAGTCGGAAATAATCGTGGCTGCTCATGAAGGAGAGAGCAAAGTCACGGAGGTGATGGCTTTCTCGCCGCCGGCTGTACAGTGTTCCGGTGAGATCAAGCTTGACCTAACATTAGGGCTCGAGGCGGTGTCACGTGCGGACCACGTGGTGCCTCTTAAGAAGAGAAAGATCGGCGTGTTCGGCACGTGTGTAGAGGAGAGCCCGTGTAAGACTGAGCTTAAGCTCTGAAAAGCTCTGTTCTAACTTTTTGAAGTTTTGCTTGCATTCGGCTTCGTTTGGGTCGGGATGTGATACTATTGGGCCAAGCCGTAACGTAGAACTGGGCCGATAACTTTTAAAAAAAAAAATATTTGTCTCTATATTTCCTTTTTAATTTGTACTCCCCTGGTGGTAAAAATTAGAGCATGTACAAACTTATTTTACAGAGATAAATTTAAAGTGATTATTAATGTTGTGTCTTATTTTATTCTTTTCCATCACCAAAACATAGCAAAAACAATAGAAAAACTATGATTAAGAGAAGAAACAAGATTAAATGTTTTGATTATGGTCTCTAGTGGAAATGTCAGCAACGAATTATTTACAAACAATAATAAATCAAAATTTACCGACAAAGCACGAGAAAATGATACCCCATATAAATAATTTATTTCTTTTCCACAAAATTAAAGTCTTTGACGGGTCAACACGGTTAGACACTTGTCGTACTCTCATTGGGCCTTTTTCTCTTTACTTTCTCAAAAACTCAAAGCCCATCTTCCACCCTTTTTCCCCCTTATTTCTTCTCATTCCCCTCATTTCGCGTCTCCACCTTCGAATTCGTCAAACCCTAATTCCAAAACTCTCCCTTCTCGGTAAGCTCCTCCAGATCTGACCTTACTTCTCTCACAGCTTCCTCTGTTGCTCCTTGTTGTTATCGTTTCGTTTTGTTGAACTTCGTTTACTCTGTTATCGTTTTGATTTATAGATCTGGCCTTATCACGAATGATCTCCATCGATTTTTGTGTGTATCTCGTCAGATTTTGTCTATGTTAGCCTATACAGTTAGTTTCATCTTCGATTTGTTGGTATTGATGGTTGATCTATACAGATATTCGTTTAGTAGATTTGAGATTTGAACAGATACAAAACTCTCGTGAGAGGATTTGGAAAATAGTGATTATATATTATTATAATAATCTATCCGGTACAAACCGGTTCTAACTAAACCAAAGTCTAATGAGTAAACCACATTCACATATATGATGTTGATTTTAGGTTTAGTTATTACAGTTACGTTCATGAAATTTGAAACGTTTTTTTTTTGTATTAAACAGGTTATCTGTGATACGAAACGATGTCGTCTACACGTGAAGAGAATGTGTACTCAGCCAAGTTATCCGAGCAAGCTGAGCGTTACGAGGAGATGGTTGAGTACATGGAGAAAGTTGCCAAGACTGTTGACTCCGAGGAGCTTACCGTGGAAGAGAGGAATCTCTTGTCCGTTGCTTACAAGAACGTGATTGGTGCAAGGAGAGCTTCCTGGAGGATCATTTCTTCAATTGAACAGAAGGAAGAGAGCAGAGGGAACGAAGAACACGTGGCGCTTATCAAGGACTATAGAGGGAAGATTGAAACTGAGCTTGGGAAAATCTGTGATGGGATTTTGAATCTTTTGGATTCTCACCTTGTTCCTGCTGCTTCTTTGGCTGAGTCTAAAGTGTTTTACTTGAAGATGAAGGGGGATTATCATAGGTATCTTGCTGAGTTTAAGACTGGTGCTGAGAGGAAAGATGCTGCTGAGAACACTCTCGTGGCTTACAAGTCAGCTCAGGTAAAAAGGGTTTATCTTGAGAGTAGTTAAAAGGGTTTATCTTGATGAATGAATGCTAATGGTGGGTTTTTTTTTGTGGTGTAGGATATTGCACTTGCTGATTTGCCTCCTACTCACCCGATTAGATTGGGACTTGCTCTTAACTTCTCTGTTTTCTACTATGAGATTCTCAACTCGCCTGATCGTGCTTGCAGTCTCGCCAAACAGGTTTGTGTGTTGACTTATGGGATATCATCTATGCTTGCCTGAACCAAATTCTGAATGATTTTTACTCAATTGTTTTCTTTACAGGCTTTTGATGAAGCAATCTCTGAGCTGGACACATTAGGAGAGGAATCATACAAAGACAGTACATTGATAATGCAACTTCTCCGTGACAATCTGACTCTCTGGACTTCTGACCTCAATGTAACACTTCTATCTACCTCCCTAACTCTTACCTTTTTAAAGTCATATATACACAATCTAAGGCATGTTTAAATGTGCTTAGAAAGTTTATGTGCTGAGTAAAGTTTCGATTAAATGCTCATGTGTTGCTCATTTTTACAGGATGAGGCGGGTGGTGATGAGATCAAGGAGGCGTCAAAAGACGAGCCTGAAGAAGGGAAGCAAGCGTAGACGTTGAAGTGACCAAGAGGAAGGGAGCAAGAAATTTTATAAGTATGTGTGTTATGGATTTGACTTTAGTTTCTTAAAACATTATCATATGAGATTTGTAGAAGCAGAGAGAAGATCATGATTTGGTTTTCTTCTTTGGAAACTTAAAACTCTGTTCTTTTTTTATTATGGGGTTTTTCAAGCTGTTTGAGTCTTTCGTTGGTTTTACTTTGTCGTTTGTTAGTACTTTGTTGCTTGTTAGTAGTATGAAGTGAAACCCATCTTGGCGACAACTGCTTTGGTAGATCTGGAAGCCTTTAATTGCTAGTACCTCCTAACTCTTTTACGTACGAGTGAAGTTAAATTTACACTGAAACACACTTTTTGAGAATCTAATAACTCAGAAAACATATTCTTCGCCGGTTGAGCACGTTGGAGTATCAAGTGAATTTTCAATTTTCCCTTTAAATAAACTTAACTCTTTTATTCTGAAAACCAACGATACATTCTCTTACTTCTTATGGTTTCTTACTGTTCTTCTAATTCTCATTATGTTCTAGATCCTCATTTTCGTCAAGATGTGATTATCTTTTTTTTTGAATGAATGTGATTATCTGTTTGGTCTTTTAACTTTTTTTGGAAGAACACGGAATAGAGGAAGAACACGGAATACTAGGGTTTGGTGACGATGACAAGAGCAGCAAAATGATCGCATAGAAAGTTAATCTTCTGGCTAAAGAAGATATCATTCAGGTTAATGATCTTGAGATCTCTAAAAGACATTCAGGTAAAAGTATTAAACTTTGATGATCAATAACCTTGTACAGGGTTTCTTCCGGTGGAACACATTCCGGAGGAAAAAAATCAAATACATAATTTAGTTCGAACATGTTTAGTTTACACACCATTAACCTTTTATTTTATTTTGTTTTTACTATAATATTATTGGTTTTGAAGCTCAAAAAGATTTGATAAGACAAATGAGAAACAAGCATTTGGATTTTGTTGGTTGCCTTTGCCTTTTCTTCATCCATGAAAGAAATCGACTTCCTTTCTTCTTCTCTTCTTTATTTTCTTTTGTCATCATATGTTCCTTGTCTTCTTCTAATTTCACATCCTTGAGAACCACAAAACAGTGAAACACCCCCTTAATGTAAGCAAGTAATCAAGTGGGTAATCTTTTATAAACCTTTAGATTATTAAGAAAGAAAAAAACATTGAATGAATGATTCAAACCAGTCAGAATATCCTTAATACATCGGTTGTGAATTGTGGAAGATTATAGATGCAAACATGTGACAAACATCATTAGCCTTTTCAATATGGAATATACTAATCATAACAAAGGGGTCCAAATGAAATAATTCGACATCAAAGTTGGTTGATACTTTTTTTTCTATTATTAAAAATCTCGCATATTTCGTTACTTTTTTTCATAATATATATCATGAAAGAATCTGCATCATAACAAGAATACAATATTGTATGAATATTACAATATCATGAAAGAATATTATATATATAGAAACATACAAAGCATGCAGTCTTATCATTGTCTTTTCTAACACTCCAAAAATAAGTAGACACCGCATACATGTATTGGTGTGTTCCTCTAATTGTGTGAAAGATTCTAAATTCATTTGTTGCACAAACGAATTCAAAAAAATTATGCAATTATTACGTATGTGCCTTTGACATGGCTTCAATCAAATTGACTTTCCCTTCCCATTTTTTCTTATACGTTTAAATTTAATATTGAGTGTGTCATCAAGTTGTGAAAGAAACATAATTAGAGCAAAGTTTGTAAAACATACCTCTTGTTGAGCTTTCAACTTAAGTGCAAAATCGACCGGTGAATCATCAACGTTCACTTGTCTGTTAGTTGACCCCTCCATCACCGGTGGCGTCTTCCCCAGGCTAACATTTACCGGTGCACTCTGCACACCCACATCTCGTTTCAGCCCCACAACTTTCTTTTCTGCTCAAAGACACCCCAAGTTCTTGTTGTTAAAAACAAATTAATCACACAAAAGCCGCCTTCATGATATTATTTAACAAAGATGATAATCAGTGACCTTGAATAAAAACAGGATCGGTAGATACATGATTTTCTTGAATGATTCTAACGTTAGGATTTGTTGTTCTTGGATTGTTGAGATTATGATAAGAGGGTAAAGTCATGAATGGAGGTGACATGTTGGGCACGTCTCTGAAAGATCTTGAAATTAGGGTTTTAGAAGACAAACACTCCATAGGAACTTCACCAGACAAAGGATTGCAAATGTACTTCTCTGCTTCGTTCCATTTCGAGTTTAACTCAATACCTTCAGGTTTTAACCAATCTTGATTCTTATTGAACACTGTTTTTGCTTGCAATGCTACAAGAAAAAGAAAAAGATAGAACAAACAAAAAAGTCATTGTTCTTATTCTCTGTTCTTGCAATGCTACTAACAACGCTTATCTAAAGGGTCAGACAAAATTTTCGGCATTAAGAGTTATGGAATAGCTTACTCTTGAGTGCATTAGTGAATGAATAATTTGATGGGTCAATCTCCTCTGTTCAAACAAAAAAAACTTCAAATATTTAGAACATGCCTCTAAGAAAACATTATCATGAACATATAAACACAGAGAGAGATTCATGAGCTATTTATTTTGCCTGTGAGGGAGTAGCCAGGAGAAGAGGCAGTACTAGAGATGGTGAAGGTTGTTCTATAAGAATTGCGATCTTCTCGGGAGGAGGCAGAAAACCTTCTAGAACAACGGTTTTCACGAGTAAAATGACCTTTTCGACTCCATTCTTGTAGGTTAAACTCAAGTTCTTTGCTACGGAAAGACATTGAAAAAAGAACAATGTTTATTTTGAAAAAAAAGGTAAGCCAAGTAGGAGTAAAATGGGAGGAATTTAAAGGGATTACAAATCTTCACTTAATATATGAATCTTTAATATAATTTCTCATCAAGTTTTGGAATATATTATATGTTGAATTATAATTGGACACTTACATATACTGAAAAGATCTTATAGAAAAGTTTACTTTTCTTTGTCTTTTGTTTTTGGGTGTAATCTATAAATGGGAAACAAATTATCTTGGCATGTTCCACTTTTTCTTCTTAATTTTCTAATCTTTTTTTGTTCTTTTTCCTTTTCATGTCTTAATTTGTATAGTGACAGTTCAAAAAAGTGGAATTAATTAGTAAGAAAATATTGATTGATTGATTTAACGTGACTGGCTATCTGTCTCTCTGGATATCAAAAGTGACTGAAAATATGAGTTGCGTGTAAGAACATTAACAACTTACTTGTGTGAAAGATCCAAGTTCTTATACTCTCGGGAAGAAATATAAACCTATGTTCAAGATACCTTGTATATGGTAATTAGGCATTTTAGAAGAGATTTTGTCTAGGTGTTTAGACGGATATCTAAGCATTACCTAAACCGATTTTCAAATATTAATTTTGAAAATTTGTTTCAAAATATTATTTTGTTTATAACTAATGTCACATACACTGACACCTATGCACCGAATAAACTAATTTTTGGTTACATTGACATATATAATCTCAAATCACAGGTTAGCAAAAAAGCTGGAGGATGTTATTGTTGTACTGTAATAATTTAATTTAACTATATCTTCTTCTTTTTTGTGTCAAAATTTAGTTATATCTGTATATGGATCTTTGAATAGTCTTGAGTCTCTTGACTATGTACTATTTATGAGCTATATCTGTGAGTTTACAGTTACGTCAGAGTCTATTCACTTGTGCAGTGTATGTGTGAGGTTGATATAAGTGTATATTCACTTATTCATGGTGTGGATAAAATTGTGATGTATACGGATCGGGTTAGTTTGATTACTGTAAGTAATCAAAGGCGGTTTTCATAGTTAAGTGCATGGAGTCCATTTACGTGTTCAATAGCACACTCAGGCCTAGCCGTGATCTCATAAGGTTCGTCTAAGCCCGGGTTGAAACATCGTTAATAAGGTTCCTCTAAGCCCATGTTCTCGTTGAGCGTATATAATATGTTTTTTCTTCAGTTATCATCACATCTTATATAGAAATTCGAATCCCATATACCACTATTTCCTATCACTATCTCTAAAGTCAAAATATTTGAATTAAACAATACTAGTTGAAAATGACTATATTTCACTTATTTAGACTAATTAGTGGGCTTATATCGTCGCCCTAATCAATCTAACACTGCAATTATTGGAATGAAACTTTAATTATAATACATTTGATCAGCACACTAGGAAATCAACTAAAAACAATTACTGTATAGGGGTCAACAGAGGAACTGATATATATACTATTATATACTGGTAACAATATTGTTTTTTTTTTGTAACATTATTGATTTTATGTACATGATCTTTATTAGATTACTAGTTCCAAGATATTGGATGCTTCATGAGTGCGAAACTAATCAACCTTAATTGAAATGATTAGAAAATTAAGCAAATACAAAGTCGAAACTGGTTCTTGATGCGTTGCACTGGACAAGTGTTTAATTACGGACACTATCTTTTGAATCATCCAAGACCAAGATACGGGTTAATGATTCTTAATATAGTGTTTAAGTTATTTGTTAATTAATCATATATTTTAATGTGGTAAACCTTGTCATGAATGGAGTAATATATTAAGCAAGGAGACAAGATAACGAAGGTTGTCTAGGTTATGCCAAACAGCTACCCTTAGCCATGTGGATTTCACGTGCGGCATGCTCTACATGCTTCTTTTATTTATTTTTAGCTTTGTTATCTTGTTCTGAAATTAGAAATAATTGGATGCAAACAACTACCAAGAAACACAAGTTCAAGACCTATTGTCTTTTATTTTAAACAATCAACTATTTTCTTATTATTCGAGTATCATGCCTTTCAATATAAGAGTGCATTGACTATAATGCACGTGAATTTAATCTATGTTTACAGTAAACGCATGCTATCTTTGGTAAAAAAGGATGTAATAGTAACGTGGGAAATAGCAATGATTGACGAAAATTTAAACTTTAGTAGTTGTTTTTTCTTCTTTTAATTTCCTGATACTTCATCCATCTTATTTTAGTTATCACTATGAGTTATTACACTCAGATTTAAAAAACAATCACTTTTACATGTTTTCAAAACAAAAACATATTTATCTATACATTTAATCACATTTCAACCAATGAAAAAATCGAATGACATTTAAAATCAATAAATTTTACACTAAAACTATAAAACGACATTTATTTTGAAACAACAATTTTACTATAAAACGACATCTAATTTAAAACGGAGTAAAAATATACATTATTGGGATCTTGGTTATATACATACTGAGCTATGGTAAGACATGTACTGAAGTACGCATGTATATGTAACAACATTTAGAAGATCAAAATGTTCTGTTTTGGAACATGGTTTAGGGAAACTCGAGATATAATATGTAGAAGGGGACACACAAAACAATTTCCAAATATTAAGGCACTAACACAATTTGCAGGGATTTGGTGAACAGTAATTAAGTAAAATTAATTAAAAACAGCTGTATTAATCAATACAATAAGAGGGTTGAGTTATATTATGTGAATGGTTCAGTGGGAGCTGAATGAAGCTGGCCAGGTTCAAGTTACGGCTGATTTGGTGGTGGAACACGAGAAAAGACATGTGGGATTGTGTTTTGGCCTTGTGATTAATTAAAACTTTTGTCTAAGCTAACAAGTCGCAAATTTCAAGTAACTTGTTCCAGTAGAAAAAATAGCGATTGAGCTAAGGAAGTTTCGTAGAGATGTTTATCTTAAGCTACTTTACTAAACAGAACATTAATTGGAAATAACTATTAAAATATTCTTGGACAATTTCACCAATTTTATAAAGCAGTAAACGTGAAATACTCGTTACAAAACATATTTCAATGTATAATCCGTGCTAAAAGGTGGGGAAAACAACACCACTGGTCCACTCATACATCTTTTTCACTATGATATCCATATGAAACTGGTGCCTTTCAATGTATAATTCGTGTTAAAAGGTGAGCAAACAATACCATATCAGTTTGGTTTTCCATTATAGTTGTGTCGTAACTCTAAGAAGCTAGCCAGACACTGAAAATATACATATTAATTTCATGTATATACACTAAAGTGGTTGTATTTTGCGAGTAAAAATGACTCAAAGCATCCCCATTTTTGTGGGATCTGTTAATCTCATTTGAAGCAAAATGGCTATAATTATACATAATCAGCCAATGTATAAACATGTCAAATAACAAAGCAATTACAAGTATATCATCAAAAGAAATTACATGAGCTATATATAAGACTTACAGGTTTCTTTAAGAAGCTAATATATACTCCTATCAATTAAATTGTTTATTCTTTTGTCACTTCTTGTTGTGTGACTATAAAAGAATAAGGCATGCAACCAAATGGCCGACCATTGTATCTTGGTTGGCGTATTTTCACATTGTTATGTAAAGTTTGGTGACGTGACTCAACCATAAGATATTAGAATAAATTTTCTTATGGATATCTACTCATTTATTAAAATTTTAAAATGTACAATGCAGACAAAAGTTCATCCCTATAAAATCTCATTCGAACGGGTATCTTCCTCATCAAATCACTTAACCTTCTAAAGCTCAACTCTCTCTTTACAAAACCACAGTCTCTCTACCTCTATATAAACTATCTCGCAGATTCGTAACTGTTAGAAACTATTTGCGAATAATCATTCGTACAGCAACCGGTTATTCAAGGTCAAACAAGCGGATATGGAAAGCATAATGAACTTGAAGAGAAAAGAGAAGAAATCACAAAGTAGAAGACTTGGGAAGTATCTGAAAGAACAAAAAGGAAGGATTTACATCATTAGAAGATGTGTGATGATGCTCCTTTGTTCACGTGATTGATTCATTTATTCATATGTACGTGTATATATGCGTTTGTGAGTGTTCAGAGATTAGGGGAAAACATACGTATACATGTATAAGTGTTTGTGCCCTAATGCGAAATTTTGTAAATGAAAAAGTTACTCTACAAATATGATTTGATTATTCTTCATTATCGAATCTTTTTTTTTTGAATTGAAAGATAAAATAGAGATGTCTTAATCTTAAAAAAGGCTCATAGCTATTATGATTATTTGTGCGTATATGGTAAAATATAATCTTGAAAATATGGGATATACGACGTCGTTGTATAATTCACTCATAGCAACTATATGCGGATTTAGTTTATACACTAATTTCAAAGAAGAAAATGGCTTCTATGTATCTCACTATACATGATATATTGATAAAAAGCGGCCATTGCACTTCATAATATATTGGCTCTTTCGAGGTATGGGGAATTAGATTAGTAGTATAGTATATGATTCTTATGTTGGGAATAGTGTCACAACGTATAGGTTTTCATTATTAATTCGTAAGTTGAGAGAAGAGATTGGGTCTCACATGTATATACGTATGTTTTTTTTTTGTCAACCACATGTATATATGTATGTAGCTTCCTCAAAATCATTCTACATACTTTCTCAAAAAAAAATAATCATACATTTCATTTCTTCACTGACTTGTCGTATTATTACTCCATTGTCTCTTTTTGATATTAATCATGTAATACGTGAGTTTCTTATTGTTGCTTTGATTTAATCCGGAGTTTAAAAAAAAAAGTAAAAATGCAGCAAAAACTAAGGATTAATTACGAAAAAAACGACAACCATTGTGGTTTTTGTGAGCATAAGAGTTTTCTTTTGAAGCATAAGAGTTTTTAATAGAGTTCTCGACAAAAATTCTCAATACCCATATATGTTAATATATAAAATAAGAATATTTATTATAAATTTCTTAGGATCATGAGTCAGAGTAAATCTATAATAAAAATATTTCAAGTAGATTAATTTAATAAAATAACAAATAATAAGAACTAAATAATTAGCCGATAGGATATATAAAAAATTGGTTATCTAAAGTAGTAGTGAAGTCCATTTCAAATAAACAAAATTATTTTATTTGAATTATTTTGAGTTGTTTTCTCCATAATTTTTTTTTAAAAAATTATGTTTTTACAATTTTAGGAAATTTAATATAATGGATGTTAGACGTGCTCTACAGTTGACAAAAAAAAGACAGGCTCTTACTCGTATTTTTTTGTTAGCTGATGGGTAAATGTGCTAAATATTTATACTACTAAAACGTATGATTTCTACTTTCTATCCAATTGATAAATTTTTAACTCAACTAGTTTTTAATCTTCATTTTACCCTTTTAATAGTAGTAAATGTTTGTTATATAAACACTAAATGACTCCTTAGAAGTTAGAACTAATGTGAGTAATTTGTTTTGGTAATAGTAACATTAAATAACTCCTAATTTATTATTTGTCGCTATTATATTGTAAAATAACTTTGTTGTAGTTTTTGCCTGTGGTTTTTTTTTGTTGGTTTAGTAAATACAATAGTTTTTATATCGGTGGTCAAAATTTGATAAATATTTCTTTATACTCTCCCCGTTCCTAAAAAATGTATATATAGAAAAAAATTTGTTTCAAAAAGATACATTTTTTACTTTTTCAATGAATGATTTAATGAAAAATTGTAAGTTTCAAAAAAATTAATGGTGTTTATTGAGTTTCTACTGGTTAAAAGTTATGAAAAATTGTTATTCACAAAAAACAATGCATTTACAATTAAAATTTAATAAGTTTTCTTAATATTTGTGAAAAGTCTAGAATATATATCTTTTAGAAACAGATGGAGTAGTATTTGTATTTGTACTAAATGATTTATCAATTTGAAATAACTTTAATTTAAGCTAATATTTGTCGTTTGAGTTTTATTAGATAGGTTTGTATATGGTTTTTATGTAAGTTTAGATTTTGTTCATGAATGATGTGACATTTTTATTTGCGGTGTCATTGACTATGGAAATCCATTAGCCGGAATCTGATAAAAATGGAATTATAGTAACTATTAAAAATGTAAGAGAAATTACATATTCATTTTATAAACAACGGAAAATACTTAAATTTTGTTGTTTTTATTTTATTTCTCATGCATATTTTTTTGAAAATATATATTAGGAAATATGTTCTAATAGAAAATATATATTAGGACATGATAGTGCCGCGTGAGACTCGTTTTGTTTTTATTTTTTATTTTTTGGGTTGTTCTTTTTTTATCTATTTTTAATTGTTTTTATCTATTAGGAAATATGTTCTAATAGAAAACATTTTTAATGTTTTTTATCTATTTTTAATTGTTTTGTATTTTGGACTTTAAACAATAAGCCTTGAGAAAAAAAACATTAAAATTTTTAAAAATAAAATACCAATATGATAACAAACTCGAAAAAAACTAAAATACATAACAGCTGCGTCGTTTGAATCCACACACTTTGTAGACTTAATTAGATGTCTTATATCACTTGGCTAAACTGTATTCATTATTTTTAATCATTTTATAAAAACTTAGGAATTTTAAAAATTAAAGGTACGGGATTCATAAAATGATGAAGTAAACACCTTGAAAAATCTTGAAAATGTACTATTATATATAAGATTTAGTTAACAGTTTAGTTTACAGAATCTTTACAGAATTTGTTTATGATAAAGACAATATATATATATATATATATATATATATATATATATTTATTACATCCAGTAATTACTCACTATGCATTTTTCAACATGTAAAATCGCATATACTTGACTATTTGTTTCACACAAATATATATATATATATATATATATATATATATATATATAATGTGTATGTAAAGTTAAATAATGTGTGTGACATGATGCTTTTGAAAGGATGGATTGTGTTCTAAAATAATATATTTAGAATTGTAAATAGTGGTATCTTTTAAATTTGAATGTTACCCTCACAATTATAAAATGTATTTTGGATCTTATTATGACTTTTAAATATATTTCAAAAATTACAAATATCTTTTAAATTTGAGAATGCCCCTCCATATTATTTTATTAATTATTTTATAATATTAAAAAACTCTAATATTAGTAGCACAATATACGTGTGAAAAGACATTAGTCACCCAAATAAAAACACTTACTATATTGTAGTTAAGTAAATTATTAGACTCATTATTCTCTAAATAGTAAAATTATATTTAAGTAACTTTACATACAATTCATAGATTTTACAGTTTAAATTTTAATCATAATATTAAAGGAAAGTACTTAAAAATAAGAATTAATTTTTTTGTAGAATTTACATTGTAAAAGTCATAGTATTAAAAGTTATATAAATCTATTTGTATTTGATAAAGATTTCATTAAAATTAGTTAACATTATATTATTTGATTTTATGGTGAATCCCGTTAGCGTTAATATTTTCAAAATTGTAATTTTCGGTGGACTTTTTAATCAAATATGCTTTCTACCAAATATAACCTTTTAATACTGAGATAAAAGACTAAACAGGGAGTTTAGCTCTCTATACAGCCAAATGTGAAGCTTCAAGACTTTCTCAAAAATAGAAAAACAGAGACTGATCTTCCAGTGCATCAAGTTCACGAAAACCTAACGACTCTGTTACATTCTCTGCCTAAGCTTTTAATTCATCATCCCAAACATTCTTTGCCTAAGCTTCGATTTGAGCGGGTGCAGGCAAAGGTTTCTCTAAAGAACACTGATCAGGTTTCATGGAACTGAAAAGTTGCAGAACATCTGCATTTCGACGGATATAACTGGGGCACAGAGCCAGTAAATCCTGAGCTTCACTATGCCTTGCAGACTTCAACATAGCTTCCAACACACGCAGAACCATCAAGTTAGATGGAAACTTCTTAGAAGTCAAAGCCTTCAGAAACGCAAAAGCTTCTGCTCCTGTTCCACTATTACATAAGTAATCTATGAACGGGTCCACGAAAGGAGGGAAACCGTGATTTCTCATCATAGGTAGAAGACTCAAAGCTTCTTCAAACCCACCATCTCTCGCTACCTTCTTCATCAATAGATTCCTCACCATAATCTTGTAAGTACTGTGCCAAGGCTTCAACTGGTTCTGTTTCACTAGCTCGGTGAAAAGCTTGTATGCATCTCTTGCCTGAAAACCATTGCAATAAGCAAGTACAAGCTTCTCAAAAGCGTAGCCGGCATAAGAGACTCCCTCTTTACCAATCATCTTCTTGAAACACTCTGAAGCTTCCTCTAGATTCTTGGCATCACAATGCCCTTCAACTAAAGATGCCATTGCTTTGTCATCAAGATGATCTCCAGAGGCTTCCATGAAGTCCACAAGCTCATTAGCTTCATCTTTCTTTCCCTTACGACTAAGCCCCGACGCTATCACACTCTGCAGATCACCGCTAGGGATATAACCACCTTCTTTCAACGCTTTCAACACCTCATTACTCTGCTCAAACCTATCAACGCTTCTCAAAGACTTGAGAACACTCTGCAGCATCGCATCCGTCATCACGTTACCATTTCCTGTATAAGCTTTTACAGTTCTCTCAAACAAATCCATATCCAACTTCTTATTAGTGACAATCTTCTTGAGAAGTAAACAACAGCACTGCCCTGTAGGCGTGTTCCTCCCCTTCATTGCAAACTCAAACAACTCCACAGCTTCTCTAATCATTCTCCCCTGACAGAACCTCGCTGAAACCCTAACATAAGTCTCCATCTCCATCTCGTAACCACCACTCCTAATCTCTCCAATAAGACCCCAAAACCTATCAAGAAACTTCTCTTTCCCCAAAACCCTAGCCATTGCATTATACGTCTTCTCATCATGCTTAAAACCACCAGACTCATCCACCCACCGGAAAAACAACAAAGCCTTCCTCGGCTCCACGTCAAGTTTCTCCACAACCATCTTCACCAAATCACTCCCAAACTCAAGCTTCAAATCCCTAAGCTGTTTCTCCAACTCACCATTCCACTGATCATCCTTCATCACAATCTTACACACTCTATTACAAACCTTATCAACAGAGTTATCCATAGAACCCGAAGCGAAAAGCTCCTTAAGCCTATTCAAATCACCTTCACACCCATCTTCCTGAAACTTCTCACCTACTCTGTCTCTAACGTTACCTGATACACCATGCCCTTTCTTCTTCATTTCATCAACCAAACTCCAAAACTCATCAACGAGACCATTAACACCGAGAGTAAGCAGCATCGTGTTGTAGCTTTTGGATGAGAGTTTCTTAGGAGAAGCTTCTAGAACCCAATTGAAAAACCTCTCTGCTACATCAGGGGTTGATTCGAGTGATTTTAGAGTTTTTAAAGCTAAGTCGTGGCTGATTACAATACCGTTGGATTCAAGCTCTTTGTTAATCTCATCTTTACTACTCAATCTGGTGAAAATGTTAATCACAATGGCTTCATGAGAAGGTTTCTCTTTGATTACGGGTTTAGATGAAAAGCTTCGGTTGTTAAGAGAGTTCGGTTGAAAGGAGTAAAGAGATTGGCTTTGTTGCAGAGGTGGAAGCCTAGAGGGTTCGTGGAGGGAAGAAGTGAAGGATTGGGTTGAATTGGAGATTACCTGGAGACGGGAGTGATGAGAAGGAAGTGGAGGACGAGGAGAGGAGCGGTAACTTCGTAAGAGAAGCAACCGGCATTGATGCCTCATCGTTGTTTCAATTGGGTTTCTCTTATTAGCTCGATCTGAATCTAAAGTTCGGATCTTTTGGACGAAAGGAGGTGAGCAGCGATGGCGAAGCTGGAGGAAAATGTTTAGGGTTTTAGACAGGATTTTTTTTCTTTCTAATTTTGATTTTAAAACTAGAAACCTCTGAACGTATCCGAAGGTATCCACACATTTGATTCTAAATTCGATTTTAGTCCTCAACTTCTTATCCTTTTCTACTTTAGCCGCAACTTTCTCAATTGATTGATAATCACCCCATTTTAAGATCCAATGCCAACATTATCACTACCATATCTCACTCTTTTTCACTGATCAGTAAATATACCATGTATTCAAATTTGATGAGTTATATACTGTGATCCAAGCATGATTTTACATTATGTATTTTCAGTCGTTTAACTAATTATTTGAGTTATATAGTTCTTGATTCCTTTTTTTTTGTTCAAATAGTTCTTGATTCCTCTGTTTTATGTCCTTAATATATACTGATATCACATTAGAAAAACAGATATTTTATTGACTATATTGAGAAGGTTACATAAAACATACAGAAAGGGAAATAACATCAGAAGAACACAGGAACGAGATTCAAACCCATCCCCCTCAAATTTATTAAATAACTCCAGGAGAGGAATTGACTAGAAAGGAAATTGAAAGTTATTAGGTGTTCTTGTTCATGCCGGTTTTGTCCTTGACCACGTCAGCAGCTCCTTGTACCTTCTGCTTCATCTGTTGTCCAGTCTATGAATTACATTTATGGTTAGGACCGTATATATGTGTATGTCTAATACTATTCTGTAAAAAGCGAATATATAATATGAGATGATGAAAAGCTAAAGTGAACCTGTTGCATGGAGTCTTGAGCTGAAGCAGCAGCATCTTTGGCCTTGTCCATCACCCCACTTGCCTTCTCCTGTTTTCATACATATTAACACATTAATAGTATACAACAACATTTTTTGCCAAATTTGATTTAATTCAAAGCAAAAAAATACATTTAAAGTATATCATAGCTTAAGTATGAGAGATTTATTGCAAAAGTTGGATAGAGAGGGACCTTAGTCTGGCCAGTGGCTTGACCGGCTTGGTAGCTTAGGTTTTGCTTGTTGTCTGACATTTTCTTTCTCTCTCGTTTTTTTTTCTTAAACTTGATTTTGATACTTTGATTGATTGGTTGTTTATGTGTTTTGATGATGAGAAAATTGTTGGAGTTTTGAGTTGTTATTTATAACTAAAGGGACGTGCTCGCATGCCTCCACGTGTTGAGGACACGCGGATTTGTTCGACACTATTGCTTCCGTCGTAACGTGATGCATCCACGTGTTGGTTAATCGTTTGACCAGGACATAAAAGGCTTCTTACGTACGTGGTTTTTCTCGATCTCTGATCCGAAAACGACACGTTTTCTACTTGTAAGTTTTGTATTCGAGGAACGAATCATTCTTATGTTGCTGGAGGATGTTAAAGTTTGATTACATGAAACTTTGTATGTTCATGTGGCCAAATGACTGCTTTGGATGGTTTCTTCATCAAGGCCTTCGAGAGAGGAATTGGAGGAAACGGATTGAGAATGAGAGGAGAAAGTACTCTAAAGATGGTGTTTGAGGAACCTGTAATGAATGGTACAGTGTTGTGTTTATTAACATAGCAGCTGTAAGAAGACTATGGTGTCCTGAAATGTACAACAAGATTCGTGTCATTAACATCAGGCACAACAAGACTATCATCTCTGTCAAGTTTCTGAAGGAGCAGTGGGCACTTTTTATGAGACTTCGAGATAAAATCTTGTTGCAGTGTGATCCAAGTTAATGGTCACTCACATTTTCTTCATTCAATTGTCGACAACAAAAGAAAACATGCAAATAATGTAAGAAGTTGAAATTTATAATAGCAAACATAATAGTCTTTCATATATTAAAAAACCCAAACATATAAAGTACGAAACACACAGCACACATTCTTGTGAAGGAGAGTAGCCTCAACTTCACAAGTCCTTATTCATTAATAAAAAAAAAAGATGCATAAAACATAAAGCTCATAAATAGTTCTGCTAGATTCCCTCGTCCTTCTCGTCCTCGCTGCTGCAGCTATTGTTGCTGCTCCACTCACACTTCAAGGTAGATCTAGGCGATCCACAGTACTTGCCAAGCTTCTCAAACGTCTGATACATGACAGTTCCACTCTCTTCTCCTAGAGACTCAAATGTCCTCTCTCTGCACCCATAGTCTTCCAAGTCTACACTGATCTCCGGCTTGTACGCGTTCACCCCAACGCTCGAGTGCACCGCCACAGAGAATTGCTTGGGCTCAAAGCAAGAGAGAACCCTAGTCACCAGCTGGCTCAGGTCCATAGTGTTGAAGTCATAACCCACAGCTTCGAAGCTAGCGTAGCTAAACCCATCCTCAGGGGTCACATGGATAGTGGAGATTGCATCTCCTTCAATGGAGTTCATAGAGTAGCCACAGGGCTCAAACTCAAAGTCGCAGATCTGGGAGTTAGGGAGGATCTTTCGGATTCCAGAGTTGTCAGTCATTGATCCATTCTCGCCAGTCTCATTCTTGTAGAAGACAGAAGCCTTCTCCCTGTCTAGACCAGTCATGCACATCTCAAGAGTGTAGACATTGTTGTTGCAGTCGCTGGTGGTCTGGGCAGAGGCAGCGTAGACATGCCATTGCTTATTCTCATCATCATTACCCATCAAGTAGGCAACGCTGTTCAAACCCAGCTTAGTAAAGTGACCATCAAGTACAGAGACTTCTTCAGAGAAGCTCCTGTGAGGAAAAGGCTGGCCGCCAGGGCAGAGGAAGGAGCCACGAGTGTACTTGACAGATTTGACACACAGAGAGAGCTCACCGGCCAGCTTAAGAAGAGGCGGGATAGAGAGGAGGAGCTTGGTGGTGCCACAAGTCTTGATGATGACTTTGTAAGGGTAGACAAAGAAGCTCGACTCAGAGAGGACGTAAGAGTCCAAGTGATCGTTGGAGAGAAAAGAAACGATCTCACATGCAGCAGGAGTGAGTATTTCGTCAAGCTGGGACCTGGTCAGAGCACGGAGACCAAGTCCCTTAGAGTCTTGAAAGATGCTTGGCTCGAAGAAAGAGACCTCGAGCCGCTTCTCGTAGCCTTCAAAACCGATTGCAGATAAGGCCATGTCGCCTTGATGTTGTGTGAACTAGTTGTTGTAGGAGGAGAGAACGATTGGAGTTGGGAACCAGCAGAAACGGAGCTTGAAAAAAAGTAAATTATAAACTGGAAATTAAAGAAAGCTATAACTATAATAGGAGAACTCGGTGCACGCTACAACTCAGGATGGCCTCTTAGCGCACTGCAAAAGAAAACAAAAAAACATTCGTTAAGAAACTTGTTACTGTCATAAATGGTAGAGTAATAAAAATGATGGGAAGAAGTGATTACGTTGGAGTAGACAGAAGATTTGAATTTCTTGATACCACCGTTTGGGCGAACGTCTTCAATGCTGTAACCGAGGGGAGCTTCGTAAAATAAGGAACTACTACTGCTGGACTTCTTTTTACCACCTTTCGACTCCATCATAATCTCATTCACGCTTTCTGTCATTACAAGACCAAAACAAACCACATGTTTTAGACAAAGAGAAACAAAGCTCAGGCTTAATGTTTAAAGTTTCACAAATTCAACAACAGATCTGAATAAACGTTTACTCATTATAGCATATTTAATCATATGAGACATGATTAAAATGTTTACTATGAGACTATATATAAATTAAGGCTAATCCTTAATTAACAAGTTGTTATCTATATGTACCACAATTATGTCAATCAAAACCTAAGTCCTTTGATCTACATATAAAATTACTCGTAACATGCAAATAAATATTAATTAGGTAATAAAAAAAACATGGTTAGGTGAAGAGGAACCAGACACAACCTCAAAGCTTTAAAATTTCAATAACATATCTCAAATAAACGCTAATTTATACAATAATATCGGTTTAGCAGATGACTAGATGATCAAATTGTTTCATAGGATCTATAACTATTATGAACCTAAGACTAGGATTAATCTTTAATAAGAATTGTTATCTTTAAATGCTAATCAACCACTAAATCGTTCGATCCAGATATAAACTCAATCATATCATCATAATGAATATCAATATCGCTCAGAATGATGAAGCGCTTGTACAAAAAGTCAATAATATATATGTAAATCAATCGAAAGAGTAGCCAAGACGTTTGAGTTACTTACGTATATGTATATGAATTTAGATCCAGACCAGAATTTACGAATCCCTTCTTTTCTAGATATGAACGAAACTTTCAAACCTGAAAGACCAAACAATCGATGAGTCTTAGATAACAATTGTGTAAAAGTAACAACGATCAGATCTAGAAAGAAGAATTGAGAAAGAGATAAAAGCTTTACCAGATCTTTGATTATCGAAAGAGAAAACCTAATTTGAGAGAAGGAAGATTGATGATGATTTGGTAATGATGAGGCAATGAGAAGCTTTCGTGAAGAGAAAAGCAACGTAGAAACACTCCTTTATATAATGACTTACCCACCACAGGGATTTACCTATTTACCCTTAAACCTATTTAAAGGTTTCCGCGTTACAATTGCGTAACGCACTCTCCTCAACCGTTCATTTTTATTTTGTTTTTTCTCAACAGTTTGCAAAGTTTCAAGCTCTGTCAAAATTACCTATTACCCCTTTTGAGTTATGTGGAAACGGTAGGTGCGTGAATCACGATTCTTGACCACAGATAATTCAAGCAACAAATCTAAAATTAAATAAAAATACCTTTACAGTAGTATTTAATTGTTTTTCCAGCTGCCACTAGCAAAGTTATTTAATTCTAGCAATTGTTTCAAACATCTATATTTGACATTATCTTCGGCCTAGAATAACCACATTATTACTAGTTTACGCTAAAGACAGAGAAAATCTCAACCAATCAATTAACGACACGTGTTAAGATACGTGCACTCTTTGTGCGGATAACTCGAGGTGGGCTGTCACGTAACGTGGGCCCAGAGAATCAAATTCTATTTTCTATTCTCAAAGGCTTTCCGCTAAATTACAAAAAAACGACCCTCCCGTGACTCACCTCCTGACTCATGAATCCATTTGTCAACAGTAACATAAATAAATTAATGTAAAAGTTAGTCCAATCAACAAGTAAATTTTTGTTTCTTGTCAAAGAGGTATTAAACTTTTTGAGATTTTGTACAAGCATATGCTTAACAAAAGATTTTAAACAACATGATTAATACCTTTCACATTTATAATAATGAGATTTTTTTCTACAAAGCAAAAGTTAGTATACACAAAGTTGGGGCAGGTATATAAACTTCTTATTTCCCAGAAGTTGCTAAGAAGAATCAGAGCGGTTTCTGAAAAAGAGAGTCCCACCCAACTTGACATATATGATGAAAGATGAATATATTCCAATAAGATAAGATAAAAAAGGACCAGTAAAGAATTCGAATCCAAGCTTATGTGTACAGGATATTGGCCTAACCAGTTTTCTTACGGTAGAACAGGTTTAGCATTAGTCTTATCATATTCCACTTTCAGTTCTTCCAAACGCTTTGATACCTGAGGATGAACAAAGCATTTAATACCACTGTTGTTAATCAACTCAAAGCCTTCATTATTCACTTAGAGGTAAGATAAAACTATTTATCAAGTTAATCATTAGATGTAAGTTCACGAATCTAATTCATTCAGTGCCTGTTTAAAATTCTACAGTTACATAAACCAGAAGATAATAGAGAAAGAAAGAGAACCTTAATGGGGTAGGCCAATGGAAGTAAGGTATCCGGATTCATTGCATCTTCAGGGAATGTTTTCAGTGCATGTATGAGTTTTTCAAACGGTAATTTTACCTGCAAAGTTAATATGGGATACAGTTAAATAAAAGGAAGAAGCTCTGTTAACTTGCAGCTCGTAAAGAAAGCTTCAGTTACCAGCTCAGCTTGGCAATACTTCAACAATGCTAAGCCGACTTTGAACACAATTTTAACTCCCTAAAGAAACAATGACCAAAGAAAATAAAACAATAAGACTTTGATTACAGCAAAATACTGAAAGAGATCCTTACAAATTTACCTCAGAGAGAAACACATCCCATATCCTAAGAGCCAAAGGGAAAGGAAATGAATAAGAGAAGACGGTGATGAACCATTGACTTGCATACATGCTAGGATTGATCATTTCATGGGTAAAATGTTCTCCTAGCTTTGGAATTAGCTCCTTTACCAAGCTTTCTAACTGAAACAGGTATTGTTGTACAAGAGGAAGCCCCGCCTACATTACACCACAAGCAATGGCTCTTAGATTATCGAATGCTGACCATAACCTATGTAACCTTTTCTGTTGATAAATATATGAAATGTTGACACTTTTGCGTCTGAGACATCAACTATTTTCAAAATCACGGAATGAAAGAAGTAAGATCAATAGCCTTTTATATTGGATAGGCCATTCATAACAAAATGATGATTAACTCTCACCTTAATCGTTATAAGCACAAACCCACATAATATTCAGAAGAAAGTTGTCACAAAATTTCTAATTCACGGATAATCAAATTCTTTTTCCTCTCAACTATTAAAAGACTTACATGATACAATCCTTCCATTGGAGCATGAACAGCTCCTTTGAGTAACGCAACTAATAACCAGAACGCATCTTCTTCGCTCATATAAAGAAGTAACAGACCAGCTATAAAACCCATCCCCTGAAGTTATCAGAACAATGGATCTTAGTACCAGACTATAAGAAAACCAAAAACAAGTGATATATCTCAGAGGATAGACCTGAACATATCCAACATCTCTGTCATAAACTGAGTAGGCCTTAAGGACATTGTATAGCGATCTTTGTCCAGGACCATGCCTCTTCTGAAAGAAAACATGGGATGGGAAAGTACGGGATATGTCTCGAATGATATCAAGTTCTGATGCCGATGTCTCGTAAATCACCAATTGCTGTACAAAAAAAATTGTTTAGATCTGTCAGAACATATGAGAAAACAATGTAATGTGATATAATACTGGGAAAGTATACCTCATAAACACCAGGATTCATAAGCAAAAGGTCACGGCTTCCAGAGATTAACTGCCAAACAAGACCTCTTAAACAATCAGGGATCCCTTTTCGAATACGCCTCTTGACAACATTAGGTTTCCTTCTAACGTAATGCTTCCAGTCACTACCTCCAACCCCAATCATCTTCCTCCATTTTCTCAACTTCCTCTCCTCTCTATAACCAACAACAGTAACACACTATCATTCTTATATATCTCCCACTCTGAAAATCTCTAAATTCACTTTTCCTAAGAACATACCTGTCATGGTCAGTGGATGCTGCTGTTCTACCCTTGCTGAAACGCTCTGGTGAATTGGCATGTTCTTGCTTCAGGAACCCGAATCTATCCACCGGAGTGGCTGCTGCACTTGACTCAGTGTCGTTTTCTGTTCTCTTTCTACTCATTCTACTAACCTGAAGAGACTCCTCCTAGCATTAGTGTAAAGCAATTATCAGTCTCCTTCCTCAAAAGATTGTGATCAAGCTGGATAATGTCACAATCATAGACATTCACTAAGATTAACATTCCCAAAACCCTACAATAATAGAAATTCATTAACAGACAAAACCTAAAGACATTCACTAAGATTAACATTCCAAAGAACACAGAAGAAACAAATAAAATCCATGGACAACAGCTCTTACTACTAAACGAAGACGACCTGTAACAAACTAAAGTTTTAAGATCCAGGAAAACTAACACTCACCAAAACGTTTGATCGGATCAATATTCAAAAGATTCGTTCCCAAATTCTCGATGCTTCCGATCAAATTAGACGAATAATACAATTGAATTTCGAGAAGAAGCTGAAGAAGATAACGAAAATGGAAGAAATAAAACGTTGGAGATCATATCAGGTCATTAAGAACTCGTACGTGTATTAGAGATGTACCAATCCGTTGAAGTTTTCATCCGCTTGAGAAACTTTTTCTTTCTTTCCAGAGAAAGAACATGTGAGCGAAAAGATGAGTGAAATCCGCACGAAACGACACCGTTTAGTATCTTAATTAATCATTTTTTTATTTGATTGATCATATAATAGTTCTTTGATTATCTGGTGCCAACTTGGTATACATTCGTCACAACTAATGCAACATTCCTATTTTCTAAAACGAGAGAAAATTAAGCTCGTGTTGCCTAATAGAGGTTTCATATCACCAGCAAACATGAAGCAGAGATAGCTCTGAAGTTGAATAGTGCTGCTCTAAAACAATGATCTTTACCGATCTAAGAACATCTCCATTGAGGATATCTACTTCAAATTAAATATCTAAAATATCTATACTAATAAAGTAGAGATATCTGCCTTTTCAAGCTGTCCACATCATCAAATAGGAGGGGGGTTTTCCTCCACGTGGCATCATGTTTCTCGCCTTCTTTCATTTTTGAGACACGAGCTTTGTTATTTGGGCTATTTTCTCTGAGGCCCAATTGATATTAAGGTTTGGTTAACATTCGTCCCAGCTTCTGCTTTCAAGCGACTTGACTTGACTCTTGGAATCTGAAACCTACTTAGGCAAGCAGATCCATTTACCCAAGCATAAAAGTGAATCCCCTCACTCTTTTGCACCAACTCAGCCTCATTAGTAACCGTCGGAAGCTCGACTTTGATTTCATCCCTGCGATGGATTCTTACACTCTTCTCTCTGGTTTGAAGACTTTGTTCAGACACCGCCTTCTGATATTCTGGGAAGCAAAGGATGTTAATTGACGGTGTGATATTGGTACTCTATTTAATCGGTGGTGGAAGATGGAGGGAGATACGGTGGAGTCACGGCGGAAGTGAGTGAGGAATCGTCAGGGTCACGGCGGTGGACGTTACGGCGGCAAACGCAGGCGGCACACTCGAGGGAAGTTGGATCGGAAGGTGTGGAGGAAGGAGACGGCATGAAGTCGAGCGCATGACCTCCAATCGCAGCGGCGTGGTTCTTGAAGATTTTTTTCTTTGTAGGTGACAGTGGTTGAGTGGTGGCCGCGTTTGATGATTTCGTCTTCAACCATCGTCAATATATCCTCCAATGCTTCTCATTTACTGACTCCACCAGAAACTTCAAATATAAAAAGGTTTGCTTGAGTTGACCCCATGAAATGCATTAGTTCTTTTTTCACATTCATAAGTTTTCTAATAAACAATTTTCATAATGGATAATTCCTCTGTCCTTCTGGCCGATTTGCAGCGGTCCGTTTGCTTAAGGTTCTGAGAAGCTATGAATATTAAGCGCGGCGGTGAGGTAATTCCTCTCTCCTCCTGGACGCTAAGGTAACTCTGACTTGATTATGTTGTTGTTCTCTGTTTTTTTTTTTTGTTCTTCCTAGCGTTGTCCATGTTTATATTACAAAACTTTCAAACCTAATAGTTCTTCACCGGAGATCAATTTATTCATGTCTCTGTTATAAAAAAATATTCTCCTGAAGTTTTGTTACTTACTTGGGATATGATCATTGTTGTAACATTATTCGCCATAAGTTTTTGTTGAGAGCTACTTTTACAATTAAGAACTGATCGTTCATATTTTATTACATCATTATACGTTTTGTAAAATTATATATGGAACATACTCTCACAGGATACTCTAATCATTGCTGGTTGGTCACTAACGACAATGGGAATACATCAACAGCTTCATTGTTGAGAGGCTATGCCAAGATTGAGCCACTGACAATAGCTGAGCTTAGCCAGTTTGTCATCACAGCCAAGCCTTAGGTTCACTAACAACCTTTAATAGGTTTGTCTCCACCATCATTCTATGTTCTGTTTATGATTGCAACATCCATTATTGCATAAAATAGAATGTATCTGCACTGGTAAAGTATTATGTACTCATATAAATGTATGGTGCTACATATCTTGCTCCAAGTGTGCAAGGAAACTTCAGAGGATTCCTCATCGTTTGCATGCATGTTCTGCTATCAGAGTGATGACCTTGGTGTTCTCAGGTACACAGCGGTTTTAGTTGTTTCTTTATAAAAATGTATCTAAAACATTGTACCATGTCTATTAGGTATTGTGTGGAGATGACTGTTGCTGCTGACCCGGACGAAACTGTTTTCTTTGAGTTTCTATGGTGACATAACAAAGCTCACCAATATCCTGGCTGCTGATGCTGGTCATCTGCTGGATTATGAGGCTTACGAGAGGATAGCTGAGGACATGTATTGTGATCTAAGAAAACTCTGCCAAATCCTATCCAAAACGGCATTTGAGATTCATGAACTGCATCAGTACTCATCTGAAGTTTGCTGAAGAGGCAATGAAGCAGAACAATTTCTTGCCTTGAGTCTTCTGTAATAATTGTCTAACATTAAGCAACCGTCTTCTGTAACAAACTCTTCTGTAACAAACGTCTTTATCATCTACATCTGATACATGTATGCTAAATCATTATCATAGTCAATTTACATAATTTAACTTTGCATATATAGAGATATCTATTAAGCAAAAGAAATAATTTTATTCAACAATAAAACATAATCAATACAAGTCCGTATATAATAAATTTATTCCAAGGATTATATTTTATAAGTTAAGTCAGTAATATTTATTTTTGTGACAAAAAAGTCAGTTATATTTATTTCAAAATATAATTATTATTATAATACCTATAAGATTCTAACAAACATGTATTATATAAAAGATATTTTCATATTTTTTATTTATAAATCTTTAAATATTTTTAGTTATAATGAATAAGTTACTTCTTTTATATCGTGTATATCATTAGTTCTAAGAAATAATTTATAAAACACAATTTAAATCATGAAACAAATATATAACTGAGAGCAAAAATAACTTTTCCAATAAACTGTAATTTGAAGTCTTTTTGTAACCTATTGTTATAGTTAAATTAGAATAAAAATTAAAAGAAAATAATTATATTTTTAAGTCTACAGTAAAATAAATTGTGTAACTGTTGTAAGAAATGTTAATTCTACTTTTAGTTAAAAATAAATCAGACATTCAAAATCAATTTTTATTATTAAATTTAGTTGTTCGCCCGCCCGTAGGGCGGGTTTGCTCTAGTTATATATATATTTAGGGGCGGATGTAAGATTCTATTTAGATAGGGTCACATGAACTTTTTTCATTATGTATAATTTTCTAGATTGAACATTTCTTAGAATTTTTACGTAGTACTATAGAAAAATTAAAAATTAGACGGGGTCATGTGACACCATACCGGTGACTGTGCGTCCGCCCCTATTAATTATATATATATATAATTTAACTGCGGGGTTCTAAACTTTACAGAAAATGTAACTCAATATATCTCAGATACTTTGAGTTATTTTGAGTTATGTTTCCAGTAACATGACGTTCCTAGAAAGCAATTAGGAAGAAGAATGACCGTGTTACAACATTGCTTGTGAAAGAAGCTGCAGCTTTATATAGATAGTAGTCAGACTCTCTGAACGGCGTCGTTTCGGAAAGATTCCTCTACAGTAGAAGGAGAAAGTGGACTAAAATTAAAAACTAAAAACCACAAAAAAAAAAAGGTCGAATCTCTCCGGCGAAAATTTAGAGAGCGATCGAATTCGATGGCGGAAGATCCTCAGAGATTGAAGAAGATAGCGGCGGCAGCGTACGACTACGAGAACGACGCTCGATGGAAGGATTACTGGTCAAACATTCTCATCCCTCCTCACATGGCTTCTCGTCCCGAAGTCATCGAGCATTACAAGCGCAAATTCTATCAACGCTTCGAGGTCTGTACTATCTTTTGATCTTGAATTTGCTTCTCTACTGTTCATACATTGAGTTTTGAGTTCGATCTGTGTGCGTTTTAGCTACTGATTTCGAGGGATTTTGGTGTGAACTTAGGTTTAATTAGTGTATTGCAGTTGAGTCGAGTTCATATCTCGATGTGATTTGGATTAGGTTATTGAAAAAACTGTGGTGGATTTGTTGATAGCATTTTCTTTGGAACTTGTGGAGATCCGATATCGCTTTTCCCTATGAAGATTTCAAACGTATTGTGTCTCGATTTGTTTCTAAATCTGCGTGGTTAACACTGCCTTGGATTTGTGTAGGATCCTGATTTTGTTGTGGAGCCTATGTCGACTTCTTCTTCCTCTCAATCTGCTAGACCTTCTGCATCCTCAACTGCGTCTGGGAATTCAACTGAACAAGCTCGTCCACGTAACTCAGGTTAACTTTTTTTCAATTTATTCTACAGGATGTGTGAGCTTTCTTCTTAGTTACTACTAAACACTGACTAAACTTTGTGCCTCAGGATCGGTTCCTCGAACCTCTGGGCCATCTGCTACAACAGGTACAAACTCAAGTTCAGTGCGTTGGGATCAGCAGACTATCCAGTTCTCTATCAATGCTTGGGTAAGAACTAAGATGGTGTTTTTCCTGTTGCAGTATCTTTTAATGTTTCCTTACCTCATATTTTATTGATCAGAATCACTCCTTATGCAATGAACTGCATTCATTTTGTTGAAAGTCGTTACGTACGGCTTTTTTTTTGTTTATAAACACAATTCTAACTACCTACTGTTGCTCTCTGCTGTTGACTCCTTTACAAGGACAGTAAGGAGATGTTGTATGGTGCATTTTTGTCTTCTTTCTCATGTCTTTATGTGTGTGGTTTACTGCAGATATGAACTAATGAACAATAAATGGTTTTGTCTGGCATACTTAACTAATTTTTCCCGTGTCAGATCATGTAATCAGTTTCATCTTTTGCAGGTTTTCGTTATAGCTGTGCTGGCAGTGTTGCCTATCGTACCTCAGTACCTCTCAAATAGGGCTTATCGTCTATCCTTCATGGGAACTGCGTGCTCATCTCTATACTCGTTGTACTCTGTTTACGGGGTAAGCCATGTGATTATCCCATTTCTACTCTACCATACGATGTTGAATCTCCTTTTGTAAGCTGATTTTTGTTATCTGCAGAGGCCAAGGGCATGGAATATGCAAGGGCTGCAAGTTTATTTTCAATCAATTGTAGGAGCAAAGGATTTCATCTGTTTCATCTATTGCCTTACATTTGTCACTTCAAATCTCTGTCTCAAGTGTAAGAGCTGATTACTTTGTTTTCTTCTTTTGGTGTAAGTTTCTTCAGTTTATATACATTCTTATTACTAGAGTCTTCTTATCAATTTGTCGCAGTTGCTTTGATTCCCATCTTGTGTCGAGCACTTGAGCTAGTGGCCAAGTTCTTGAGGCGTAACTTCGCTCGCTCCACCATATACAGGTAGTTTGCTGATCAGCAGGTTTGATCGTATTACTCCTTTTCATTTGTGGATTCTTACCGATGTTTAAGTCATTCCCTGTGTCCTGTTTTTGTAATGTCTAATTAGAAAGTACTTGGAAGACCCTTGTGTGTGGGTGGAGTCAAACACAACTACTCTCAACATCCTCTCATCGCAGGCTGAGATAGCCATTGGCTTCCTTCTCGTTATCTCTCTGCTCTCGTACGCTCTTTCTTCCTTTAAGAAGCAAAAATAGTTTATTCTCTAGCCCTTTGATGTGAATCGAGTTCATAATAGAATCTTGTCAGTGCTCTGGTTAGAATTGCATTAACTCGTTTTCACTCATCTGATCAAACTTTGTCGTTTTACTTACTGCAGGTGGCAACGCAACTTTATACAGACATTCATGTACTGGCAGGTACGTCCATTCAAATGTTTTTCTTACTCTACTTCTGGTTCGAATCAAACATTAAACGTGAGTTTTTTTGGTTTTTGGCAGCTATTGAAGCTGATGTATCAAGCACCAGTAACAGCAGGTTACCACCAGAGCACGTGGAGCAAAATCGGGAGGACGGTGAATCCGATGATCCAACGTTATGCTCCATTCTTGAATACTCCGGTCACTGCCGTTCAGAGATGGTGGTTCAGGTGAAAAACAAACAAATTGCAGAGGTGGCTTTTGAAACCTTTCAAAAACAAAACAAAAGTTAGCTTTCAACAGTCTTATGTTTCGTTTCAGATTTCACCGTCAAGTAGATTCTTCTTCTCCTTGTACGTTTTATGGTTATGAAATATACATGATGCCACTAAAGATTTTGACTTTCTTTTGATAACTAATTTAGAGGTATTTGAGTAACTCCCTTTTGACGGAGTAAGATCTATAATTTTTTATTACATGTGTGGGTGATTCGATCAAAATCAAATATAATATTGGCAATTGCAGTCACATAATAGTAACAACGTAGAAGGCACTCGTAGTTAGTTGTGGATTGGCACCAAGCAGGTTATATGTAGATGCAAAATCATAATGTAGATTGGCACCAAGCGAGTTATATATAGATACAGGTACTTGCTCTAAAAGAATCTCATACAAGAGGTTCATACCATACCAGAAGAAAAACGTTTTAGCCGATAAAAAGATGTTATCTACCTAACTTAAATAAGGTCATAGTTCTCTCACGGGGATGGTCTAACAAAGTCACAAATTAACTTTTCCCTTCTGCTCTGCAATATATTGGTGAACTCTCCTAGATTTAGCTCTCATGGCCTCTATCTTCTCCTCCGTCTCATCCACTATCTTTTTCCGCAGGTACACCTCCATGTATTTAAACCAGTCTCCTAATGTCATCTTCTCTAAATCCACCTTCTCTACATCCTTCTTCTCATTCCTGGATTCCTGCTCTGCCTTTTCTTCTTCTACATTATTACATCCACCATCTGATGTCTCAATTCCAGCCTCATCACTGTCGACTGCATCTTGTAAGTTCTTTCCCTCTCCATCTTCTCCTAATGTGTTCTTCATTGACTCAATCTCCGTCTGCTCTACCCTCTCACATGTCTCATCTTCTTTATCACTTGTTCCACTCACATCCTTTTCATTTTCCTTATCTTCCACAACATCCTCTTCTCCTAATGTGCTCTTTCCTAATTCTATCTCGACCCTTATAGATGTCTCATCTTCTTTATCACTTGTTTCACTAACACCCTTTTCATTTTGCTTATCTTCCACAACATCCTCTTCGCCTAATGTGCTCTTTCTTGGCTCAATCTCGACCCTCTTAGATGTCTCATCATCTTTATCACTAGTTTCACTAACATCCTTTTCATTCTGCTTATCTTCCTCAACATCATCTTCTCCTAACGTGCTCTTTCTTGACTCAATCTCAAACCTCTTAGATGCCTCCTCAACTTCTTTATCACTAGTTTCACTGCTCCCTTTCTGAGCTTCAACACCCTTTCCATCTTCCTTATCTTCTTCAACAACCTCATCTCTAGCTTCCACCTCTTTAACAACACTCTTCTGCTCCACTTTCTTCCTCTTAGCACGTGCCTGGCTCAAAACCATATCCAAATCCAGAAAAGAATCTCCACCAATCTCTTTCCTCTTACTCCTTGTAGCTCTCAAAGGTCTCCCCATCTCCTCCTCTAAACAAGTATCCTCACTCTTCACATTCACAATCATCCTACTGCTCCTCGTCGCTCTCTTCTTCACCCCTGACATCTCCACTCCCTTGGGTGTATCCTCAACTTCCAATTTAACTGAATTCAAAACAGCCTCACTCTTCTTCTTACCTCCTCCACGACCCCTAACGTTCCCCTTCTTCTCCACCGCAACAGATTTTTCCTCCTCTTCCTTCGTAACCGCCACTTTACTCCTCGTAACCCTAGCTCTCTTCGCCGGTTCAGGTTCTTCCTCTTCCTTCGCAGATCTACCTCTCCGCTTTGGCTTCTCCTTAGGAATCAGATCCGGAACCGGAACGCGTCTGGTGTTCCTTCTCGGCTTCGGGGGAAGCTTAGCCTCCTCCTCCTCCTCCTCAATCTCGAAGTTCACTACGATGGAGGAATACTCGCCGAGCTTGATTACGTCTCCGTGGCGGAGAGTAACGGGAGTGTCGGGATCGAGAGTTTCGGAGTTGAGTATTGTGCCGTTGGAAGATCCGAGGTCGTGGATTATCCAGTTCTCGGAATCGGAGACGATTCGGAGGTGTTTCGTGGAGATTCCGGCGTCTTTGATTGCGATTTCGTTTCCGCGGACGACTCGGCCGATTCGGATAGTGGATCCGGGTTTGTATTGTAAGGTTTCGCCGTCTCTTGGACCTTGGACGAACGCGAGCTTCAGCAGTGGTGGAGTCATCGTGTGTCTGTGGGGCGTCTCTGTGAGAGTGAGGGAATTTGAAAAGTTTGGCACTGTCGTAACCGAATGAAACGATGGTTAACATTCGGATAACCATTCTCCAGTCCATGGGCCTTACGTTTTATTAATAGCCCATCGATAGTTTTTTTTTGTTTGTTTATTTGTAAAAATTCATTTCAAATTATAAATTCATTACATCCGCTAATTTTATTTCATTACAATAAAATGAGCTTTCTCATAAAATATAGTAACAATTACAACATCTTGAATATCTCATACAATTTTTTAACTAATATAATGTAGGTTTTTTATTTTTAGAATCAAAATTTCTTATGTTTTTAAAAATATTATTGAATATTTAATAAAACTAGGACCATAAAAACTTGTATTTTAAAATGATAACTTATTCATGATTTTCTATCAAATCCAAACAAAGAGGTGAGATGATATAGAAATACAAGATAGGTAAATAACATATATAAAATTCTAAACAAAATAAGTAAAATTCATAGTATTTGACCATAGAGTTTAAATTTTTATTGCATAGTACATCCATAAAGTTTAAGGAGGGATGATGTTTAAGTAATTCAACTCTACATTTAAGTTTTTAACCATAACGGGTTTCACTTTTTTTTCCTTTCTTTAATGTCTTTGAAAGTGTATCAAATTCTCTGGTCAATTCTGTGTTATGAAATCTTACTGTGATTATAAAGTAGTTAAATTATCATGATTGTAATAAAATGTAACTAAATCAACATATGATAAAATACTTTATTGCGTTCTATCCTCTAGTCTATTTCTTTTAATATGTCAATCTTAAGTCAAAAGTTAAGATTAACATTTTGGTAATACATAGTTTAGCATGAAAAAAAGCTAAAAAAGGAGAGACATTTGTTTTGGATAAAGCTTTTGCTGTTATAGAGTTACACAAAATATAAATAAGACAACTGCATATCAGAACGAACTAGCGAAACACTTTGTAACCCTATATATATAAAAGATAAAACGTATCAGTTAAGAATGTCCTGCAAGGCTGAACACATATCGACTCTGAGGTTACCTCTCTAACGATATCTTTCATTCTTCAGTTTTTGTTTATCTCTCTCTTTCTAAAGACCAAAATTGCACATCTGCACAAACTCCATTTCGTTATCGACATATTTAGTCCAGAGAGACTTGTATTGGTTCATAGCAATGTCTAGCCATGGTTTCATGTTCCCATTGTAATGTATCACTGCTGCTTTTTTAATCTCGTCCATGCTCACTCCCGGGTTGTAACCTAACCCTAGCACATGCCATGACTTGTCCAGTGATTTCGTCTTTGAGTAGAACGTGATCAGTCCCGGAGGCAGAGTACCTAATTTCCACAGTGTTCTGTCTTCATTCTGCTCAAAGACAACACATAATCAACAAAAGGTAAAGAGCTTTGATATGCATCAGTTACTAAAAAAAAAGATACGGACATTACCAAGTTCTGCCAATAATGGTACTGATCAGTGCATTTCTCACGCCTCCAAGCATTGAGATCAAATATATTCATCCCAAAGGCCCAAGCACAAGCATTAGGGTTTAAACTCTCTTTAATCAAAGGATGAGAGAAATTTAAGTATTGACCATACCGATGAAAAGACCCAAAACACGTCTCAACAGCTCCATTCACTTTCCCATCTAAATTAATCTTCCATAACCCCGTCACATCTTTCTGCACCACAACATCATCGTCTAAGAACAACATCTTATCCAGCTTCGGATACATCTCCGGTAAATAAAACCTCAGATGGTTCAACACCGAGAGATACTTCGGATTCTTGAACTTGATGTTATTCGCGTTCTCCGCGTGATTCTCAAAGTAAAACTTCTGCAACTTAGCAGACTCAAGCTGCCTCAACACGGGCGCATAAGACGCGTTCAAAAACTTAAACTCCTCAACAGACTTAATCTCAACATGTCCACCACGTTCCAAAGGACGCATCTTAAACCAAACCTTCATAGCCGCGAGATTCATCCTATCAGTCACCACGTGAAACACATGCTTCCTCGGCTCCTCAGCGTTCATCACAACAGATCTCACAACAACGGAAGCAGCGATCACATTGTCAGAGAAAACCGCGTAGTGATAAAGACTCGGATCCGAGTAAAACGTAGTAGCATCACTATCTTCATCATCCTTATACTTCTCAGGATTAGAGATCCTCTCACCAACAAGCCTCATAGCTAAACAATTCAAATTCTTCGGAACAGACTTAACTGATATCAAACTCGCAACGGCGCCGTTTTTCTTAGCTTTTGTCAACTGTTCTTGAACAGCGAAGATTGTATCTTTAAGTTTCTGGATTTTGAGCTGTGTGTCGTAACTTTCTTAAATTTTTTATTTGAAATTGTGATATAAAGGTTATACGTGATGGAGATGAGGCTGGTGGTGACGAGAGGAGTTTAGGAAGACGGAGAAAGTGGCAAGGAAGAGGAAAGAGAGCAAGGCGGAGATGAAGATCCGGTACGTGAAGAAATTGCGGAGTCCTGATCCGATGCCGTTCCGGCCTACACGGAAGGCTACCGCCATTTCTAACGATAAGCTTCACCTTTACGAGTCAGTTTTTTTTTTCTGAGATCGGGGATTTTTTCGTCGGTGAGGTTCTTGCTTCCCCCCGATAATTAGAGTGAGTTTAACCTCTGGTGAGTGACGGAGACATTTTAGTGAAGAAGACACGTTAATGTAATTAAATCATCGTTTTTTTTTCTTTTTCTCAACATTATTAGAGCATGTCCATTAGTGAACCCCCACTTGGAATTCACTAGAATTTTTTATTATATTTTTGATGGGACCATGAATAGTGTTGAACCCGTATATTATTTGCTATTCCATCAGAGAACCCGAAGATCGGGTTCTTATGAATAAAAAAAAATTATATTTAAAAAAAAATTATTCAATATATGAGAATTCTTAAGCATATATAGTTAATGGCATATGAGAATTCTTAAACAAAAATTCTTAAAGAAAAAAAAATTATTCAATATATGAGAATTCTTAAACAAAAATTTACATGATTAATTCCATTATGGCAGAGATGAAAGAATAGGCTGCACAAGCATGAAACTAGAGAATCTTGGTGGAGCTCGCTAATTTCATATTCAAAGAAGAAGAAAAGTTACATGATTAATTTCATTATGTAGAAGTCCTGAACCTATGGCTTGTCTTGCAGAAGCTGTTTCCGCATATGTCATCCATGTGTACCTTCAGAACATAAAAAACACATCACATGATAAACATAAACATACTACAGCTCATAAGTTAACTGAAAGAAAAGTTTCTTTATAAGAAGAACTAACTCTCCAACAGTTCCATCAGGACGAGCTCTTGTGCCAAGATACTTGTTATCAGGATATGTCTCAACAGCATGTCTGAATATTCCACACAAAAAAAAAACAGAGCAATTTCCAGAATCAGATCATAAACTGAAACCGACCATAGAACAAAGGTCAAAGAGCTTACACAAAGTTGTCGTGCAAAGTTTCATTTCCCAGTGTCAAACTTTTCTGGAAGCACAACGCTGTAGCTATCCTCTGTAGAAAATGAAAAGCTCAATCTCAAAGGTAAACACAATAGAGAGATCAAAGATATTAAACGTAAAGTTGTAAACATATAAAGTGCTCACCGTTTGCGTTGAGGAAGAGAGAGGCTGCTGGATCATCAGCCGGAGAAGAATCAAGGTGAGAGCGAAGGGAATGATATTTGCGACTGCAATCTACCTTCCACAAAAAATATATATATATATAAGCCATGACAGAAACAAACGGAAGAAGACATAAAACTATGTATCTGTCCCTCTAACAAACAATACATCAAATCTTTGGCTCTACTTGTTTTTGCAGAGAAATAAATAACACATTATTTGCTTACAGCTGGAATAAATTATTCATCTTCTTCCAAACCTTCAACAACAGTAAGCTGTTTGCTACCAACATACACGTTCTAAACTCTTGAGGAAATAGCTCTGCAAACCAACCAACAACTTTTGATCAGACGTGAAGGTGAAACCATAAACAAAGACACCTGATAAAACAAGTCAAATGCTCGTTATCTCTCTCACTTAGCAACATATACATAAAAAAAGTTTACGCAAATAAGAAGACAAAGGTTCAGAAACTATAACTACCTTTGAGAAGAGGGAAAGCAGCATCGACCAACTCCATCTTGACACCGTTGAGAGCTTCAGCAGCAGGATGAATATCCAACATGTGGAGGATCACTGGCTGGTCTGCACCAAGCATGATACCTCTTGCAATCATGGGAACAAGAGCGTACCCAATTTGTCCTGCGCCAAAATTACAATACTTTCGGTCACAAACAATAAACCATTTCCAATTCATAAAAAAACTAATTTGTCAACATTAACAACTACATGTCATACAACGACATGCCTTTGGTTACAACGACAACAAGACTGCAAAAATCAAATCTGAAACTTCTGAACCAAATCAACATGTCATACTAAAGGAACCCTAAATCGAACCCCCATGAAGAATTACAACCATAAATCGAAACCCCCTTTTTATATTTCGAATCCTAACCCAAAACCCCCAAATCAATTTCGGTTTCTCGAGATCGATTTCAACCTCAAATACGATGCTAGTTAACCGTAATTGAACTCAAAACTCACCTAAGTTCGTAGGGGAGACATTTCGTCCTCGACTGGATGGAGAAAAGCTCCGGCGTTGACTTGAACGAGAAATCGCCTCGAGAGAAAAAACCCTAGAGAAAACAGAAAATGAGAAAAAATGAGATCTCCCACGCGAGACCCCTGTTTCGGCTTCCTCAAACAAAAAACGCGCTACCAATCACGTGATGACACGTGGCTTGAACCCGTATCATACAGGTTCACTCTGGCGAACCGGTTCACCGAAATTAGCCAATTTTTTTTTTTTTAAAATACTGCGGGCTTAGGAAACCGAGCCCATAAACCCCTTATGATCTTCTGATGGGCATGCTCTTAGTGATTGGTTGATTAAACAGTTATATTAGTGTAGATATTACTTAACAAATATTTTTAACTGTAGACCCTCGATTTTTATAAAACCATATTCTGACCCTTCTTATTAGTAATCTACTTCGGTATGGGAGGCCATGTTTAGGCCCATTGAATAATATGTCCATTTGAAACTAAACGAGAAACGACATGCAGTCCTACTTAAAAGAAGTTAAACATCATGAGGAGTCGTCTATCCAGAAAAGTAATGACGTTTAAAAAAGAATTTCGCCGTTGCCAGGGATCGAACCCGGGTCACCCGCGTGACAGGCGGGAATACTTACCACTATACTACAACGACTTGATGGCAAGTTCTAAAAGATCACTATTGATCAACGAAGTCACCATATAGGAGAGGCTTGGGAAAGTGGTGACCAACATAATGTTGCTTATGGACATCATCAGTCTCAATCTGACTATTCCAGTCTCTTGAATGTGATCCCACTTTGCAAATTGGGTAAATTAGACAACTTTTCTTGCCTTTCTTACACATCCACTTGAGTTATAAACAGTATGGATAAAGCCCAATATTGGAGAAATGATTGAATAGGCCTTGTTTAGTATAAAGTCTCCAATGCAAACAATTAAACAAATTAAAATTTGCATGCACGCAAATAATCACTACTTAAACTCTAGTTAAAAGATGAAAAAGGTAATCCATATCATTATATTAAAAAACTAAAATGAATTTATACATAAAGTTCTAAATGCAAACAATCAAACAAATCATCTTCACTTGAACCGTTCAATGTGAACATAAAATCAATTTAAATAATAACCCAATGATTCATATAGCTTACATGAGATGAAGGAAGATGGGTTTAAGACCAAGCTTCAACATTGTATCTCCCAGCTTTCTCCAAAGCCTTGAGCCACCGTGAAGCCATTTCCTTTGATCCTCCCGTCTCCTCCATCACAATCTCCTGAAAAGCCGACATCACATCACTAGGCATCTTCGTGGACGATCCCGCCACGTAAACGGCCGCTCCATCACAGAGCAAATCCCATACTTTCTTCCTCATCTCGCGGATCTTGTGTTGCACGTAAACCTTCTTCGGTTGGTCTCTAGAGAACGCTGTGTATAAACCACCACCCTTTTCTTCAGAGAGCATGCCACCTTCTCTTGCGTGAGACTCCCAGAAGTCCCGGTACAAAAAGTCTGTGTCTCTGTTTCTGCAACCAAAAAAGAACATGACTGGTGCGACAGGGCTACTCTCAGCTTGAACGGCTCTCTCAGCTATGAACCCACGGAAAGGGGCACATCCGGTTCCGGGTCCCACTAAGATGAGTGGAAGCGACGGAGGTGGAGCAGGAAGAGAGCCTTTGTGAAACCAAACCGGTATGTTTATCTCTAAACACAACGGAACAGAAAATGTTTAAGATAATAAATAGAAACAAAAGTAAGTTATGGTAACAAGAAGAAACTAACCTTGATCAGGTGTGAGGCTTGCAAGCCAAGAAGAGCATAAACCCTTTCGAGGACGAGGTATCTTATGAGGGATGATCCATGTTACTACGCTTACTGTCAAATGTACTTGATCAGGGTGAGCCAAAGGAGATGAAGATATCGAAAAAGCTCTTGGTTTTAGCGATGGTACTAACTGTACAAGCCACTCAAAAGGCATCTTCTGCACCGAAGGGAAATCCTCTAACACCTCAAGGACGCTTCTTCTTTCCTTCTGATTGTAATTGTAGAGGTCATCACGTCCCTCCGGTGAGGCAAAGTATTGAAGTCTTTCCTTCTCATGTTCTTCTGTTGCATAGAAGCTCATAACCTGAATAGAGATTATACATTGTAAGGAATTCCATCAAATACTTGTTTGATACATAAACTCATTAAAGTTTTGATATTCAAGGGCTCTTTTACCTCAAAGAAGTATCGTCGAGGTGAAGCGGATGTAACGTCCATTGTTAATTCAACAAAAGTCTTAAGCTTAATAGGAACATGTGTAATTACATCTCCACATGAACCACTATTTTCTGTCTCTCTCGGACAAACCTGAAAGTAATTGATGCTTCTATCTTAGAATGTCTAATTTATTTTAAAACCTCAAATTAGACATTCTAAGATCATCATGTTGAACAGTGTGGGAGCTACTTACTGTAATGAATGATTCCGGGTCCAATTCGCAGCGTTTTATAAACGCATCAATTGCTGAAGAATCTTGGCTTGGAAGAAGCTCAACAACATCGCCGACTTCATATTTGATACTCTTTAATGAGGAGAAAACAAAAGAGGATCAGACTTCACCAAAGAGGATAAGACTTCACCAAAAAGTAAGTGGTATAGCAAAGTTACTTACAGAAGAAACAAATTGAAACTCAAAGTGGCGGACATCCTTTGTGTTTCCATCTTTCGTCAAGACTTCGTTCTTAGTCTACATGATTGGAATGTAAAGACAAGCTAATGGAATCAAATTCATATCATCTAGGCTTACCAAGAAAAAAGTCAGATATTTTAAGAAAACAAGTTGACCAAGAAGCTACACCAAAGCTACAAGATTCAAGGTAACTGAGCACTGAAATCGCAAAACCAACGAGGTTGCATAGCAATTATAACATAAAAGCATGCATACCATCTTGAGAAAGCAGTCTGGTTTACTTTTGTCTTTGGATAATATTCCGGGTGACATTCCACGGGCTCTTTGTATGATGTCTGCTATAACATAAGAGGGCATATTACGCAAGAGAAATTTCACAGAACAGGTGAAGTGCTACATAACAATTTTCACGATGCAAGAGAATTTCTTTTCATGAGCTAAGTAAAACAGAACATTTTAAGTCATTTATATACATTTGACATTTTTCTAGCAATAACCATTATTAACTAGACAGAAAGTTCACAGTTAAGTAACATAACATAGTTCTAAGCTAACATGAATGAAGCAAAGTATCCACACTATGAACATGATGGGCGTAAGACTTTGGTATACCTGACTCGTGCATCAATTCAGGCTCTAGTGTATCTCGCTTATGACATAAAATCCTGTATTTGGGCTGATCAATTAATTTATCTTGAGGAATCATCACATCTGGACCTTTAGGAAAGTATTTTGGATTGATCTGATATAATGTACTCCACAAAGACATCATCCACGGATCAAGAGTTGCTTCATACCTAAAAAATAAAGAGAAGACACAAAAACTGAAATCTAGTATTCAAAACACTTGACTTTATAGTACTAAGCAACATCAAGAAAGTGGATATTATATCTTCCACTGATAAAATGGTTCATTTGCTATCAAAGAATAAAGGCCCGATCAAATTTGACAGAATCTTTATATTCCTCAATAATATAGTGTTACATACCCTGATGGGTGTTGATCATCTCCCAGACCTTTCTCAATGATGGTTGTGGCCCCAAGATCTAGTAATCTTTTGTCTAGCTTCTTTGCTACAAACTAAAATCATCAGAATAAAGAATGTCATGAAAATCTGTGGCAGAGAAAATAATTCAGACAAATCTCAAGGTTTCGAGCTGTGGGGATTTCTCTCAAAGAGAAATAAACCAAAGTGGAAAAAGAGAACGCTAAGTTTGCTAATATAACTCTTCCTCAGTAAAGCCTACTATTTTCATATCGAAAAATACATCAAAACAGAACCGGACGGGAATAAAACGCCATGTTCAAAACAATGTGAAACTGATTATAAAGTGGCAGATGGACTTACATTGTACTTCTGGTAACCAGAATCACCTAATCCAAACACTGCAAAGCGAACTCGTTGCAACCAAGAGTTTCCCAAGTTTCTTTGAAGAAGAAACCTCCAAAACGCCTTCAGTGATTAAAAAAAAGACAAGGAACAAACAGTAAGGTACACAATAAACGAAAACTACATTATTGTAGTGGAAATTCACAACGAACCTTAAAAGAATCAGGAGAGTCTCCTTGTCCTGTAGTAGACACAACAAAAACAACAGCCTCTTCGTGAGGTAAAGAACTCTGCAGCAAAATAAAAGTGGCAACTTTGAATCACAAAAGCTATAAAAGAAAAAACCTTTTAATATATTTACTCGAAATTCAATCAATATAACAACTCAAATCTAACAGATAAATTTATTGGTATGAAGAGAACATATCAACAATCATCGATTCTAGGTGATCAAATAAGTGTAAGCGAAGCAAACAATCTTCATAGCACAGAAAGAAGCTATTAAAAATCAAATTGATTCACAAACCGGGTCGAATTCGTCGGTGGAGACGATAGAAGCAGGACAACCTCTGCGTTCAGCTTCGCGGCCAATACGCTCTGCAGCATCAAGAGCGTTTCCGGTCTGAGAAGCGTACAGCACGAGAAGCTTCCTCTGCTTTTCTCCCATCGCCGCCACTTCACCTCCGGAGCTTAGTCTGCGGAAACTGATATCCGGACAGGATCGATTAAAACCCAGAAAAAACGATTAAAATCGAGGAAAAAATCGGTTATGTGTTCTTTTGTATAAAGAAAAAAAAAAAAGAAGCAAGACTGCCACCGTTAACGAAGAAGACTCTAAAAGTCTAGCCCAATTACAAAGGGGAGCCCAATAATCTAGCACATAAGCCCAATATGTGCTTTTATTTTGATCAAAGAAGAAAAATATGCGTTTTTATTTGGTGTCTCTTTGTTTCTGATAATGTGATAGACTCGTTGTTTCGGTGTTGTAAAGTCAAGACACTCGTTTCGTTGTGCTTTTTATGCAAAACACACATATTACTCTTTGTTTAACCTCGTAGTCAGCTAAAATACAGTTGATTAACTCTAATATTACTTTCTTTTTTATCAACACCTCTAATATTACTAATATATTGTATTTTTGATTTCATGATTAACCCTAAAATCCTATTAAACCCAATGATACTCAAGACAAGTTCTTGCAAAGTAAGAACAAAGACTCAACAAGAAACAATCACTCAAACATCAGTTTATTCATACAACATCCCCCTCCATTTGAAAAACAGCAGATAACAACAAGTATCAGATCATTAAAAAAAAAGTAGAAGCCATTCCTGTAACCAAAAAAATAGCAGAGCACTCTGGAGTTACAACACACAAGACACAAACAAATCAATCAGAATCTCTTAAAGCAACTAAACAAGAGCTCTGTATTATCTAAACAACTAACAGTTTCTCTCTTCACCAAATCCAAAAACAGAGAATTCTAAGCTCTAAATGTGCATCTATATGTGTTATTACTTACGACGAGAAAAAGAAGAGATGGGTTTGGTCTAATCTCGAGTACGAAGAGAAGCGAGAGTTGAAAGGTTCAAAAACAAATCAAGCACATCACATGGGTTGGTAGAGATTAGAGAATCACAGCTCGCAAAAGCAATGGAAGGAGAAGAGAGTAGGTACCGGTTTCAGAAACGGAACTTGATCGAAACTTTATCGGAGACTTGTAAACGGAGGCGATGGCCGATGGGTTTCGATTTTCGAAGGAGAAGAGAGTAGTTGAGGCGGTGGAGATTGGAGACGGCGGAGATCAGAGAGTCGGAGTCACGGAGATGATTTGATCGAAGTTCTTCTCGACAAACGTTGTTTGTCAAACGACAACGTTTACTACAAAAAAAAAATTAATAAGTTAAATGGATTACCATTTATATTAGTTTAAAACCCATATAATAAATGGGTCACATATGGGTTACCCATATAAAACCTAATTACCTTAATGGATTTAAATGGGCATTTAATTTTTTCCGAACCCATTAAAAGCCCACGAATTCTAACCATATTAACATCCCTACTTGCAGAAGAGAAAAAAAAGTTAGTTCTTGCTTAAATGGTGGGATCCACCTCTTAAGAATTTTCTTAAGAATGGATTTAATCATGGTTTTAATCGGTCTGTGAGATTCTGACTCCAGAACCCAATATGAACATTTGGGTTAAAATTGGACTTTATTAAAACTTTGCATCTGCATGAACATTGTGGTTTTATTATCTAAATTCCGCAATAGGCTCAAGTGTAACACAGGACAAGAATGTACGTACTTCTATTTAAGTATTTTAAGCGCGTTTAGCTCATGGAGCTTACAAACCAATAGACTACTAATTAAATTCCAAACGAAAACAATGCAGCCATCACGGTAATTAGGTGCGTGATTCTTATTTGAGCAAAGATAATTATAAAAAAAAATATCATTTGTTAAGTTTTTTCCCAAACATCAGGCATATATATTTATCTTTTAATATTACTAGTAATTTACTTACAAAATAAATTTTGTTTCTTAGTTTCCCGCAATATATATAAATAAATAGACGGCAATAATTGCTTCTTTTTTTTAGCTTAACTTGAGAATGGCACGTCATGATTGAGGGACAGGCATAGAGGCACCGACGCATCTTTCTTAATGCTCGTGGATGGTATTAATTGGCAATGTCCTTTTTCTACCTATATTATTTTGAAAATTACTTTTCCTTTATTTAATAGTTTAACATCCCCAACAATACAATTTATTAGAGTATTTTTTTTTTTTATAAATGGTCAAACACAAACCTATTACCACAACAAAAAAAAGTTGCTCAGATTCACAACACACAAAAGAAGACGGCTTGCATTTATTTAGTTTCTTTAATCTTCGGTGCGGTGATCATAGTTTCTGAAATCAACACTTAAATGCATTCAGGTAATAAACCATTTCATGCATAGCAATACTATATATGGTGAGACCTCAGACATCAATTTCGTTGGCGTGTGCCTTTCATATTAAAACTCTTTGCTATACCTCTAACAACAAACTAATCCATCATAAATTTGTTATCACTCGCGAAAACAAATCCTTTTCAGTCGACAACATAAAAACTAAAATTATTTTGTACTTTATGCATTTCAGAATATTATCAAATTAAGATTTATATTCCGGCATATTCTTTTGATATTATATGTTTTCTAAAAATATGTTAAAAGTTTATTTGAGATATTATATATAGGGGAAATGTGTGTATATATATATGTGTGTGCACTCATGTGACGTTTCTATAATTCTAACCTGGGAAAATAGTAAAATAAAAACAAAGCAATCAACTCTCCTGAGTCCTGATCACGGACCGTTGTCCTTTATCTATTATTTTGGTGATTTTTTTCAATTCTCATATCGACTATGTTTTTAATTTACTTTCTGTTTCTATTTTTTGTTTCTCCACAATAGGAAGTCTGTCAAAACATATACTGTAAAGTATAACTCACGTGCAGTAAAACTATTCGGTATCCATATATGCAATTATGCATGAATGTAGGAGAGACTTAAACATATGTTAATCACTCACTCCAATGAGACACTATCCGAATAAGACTTAAATAGGAGATGGATTACATTCCTCTATAAAACCCACCTAATAAACTATTCGGCCTATTAGTTAATTGGCTCAGCCGGAATGCTCTAGATGGACTTAGCCGTCCCTACCTAACTCAATGCCACGAGTCAGTTGAGTCAACTCGACTCGTCCATATTGAATAAAGAGCACAAGTCTACAAGCTCAGTCCATGAGAGGAGTTCGGATCCATTAGATCAAGTCAACCACGAGAGACCAAAGAATTTATAAGAGGGATAGGAAAAGTAACATGAAAGAGATCCGAAATTTATCACACTCACATGATGGATACAAACTAAGGTTTCTACTGGTTTGTATTTTTCGGCTAGTTCTTTTATTCACCTCCAATTCGTAATCGTCTCTTTTCTGATATAAAATGCTTTTCGAGTAAACCCATCAATTGAGTTAGATTTTTCTGTAGAATTAAGAACCAAACTCAGATTCAATAACTTAAGAGTATGATTAGTCCGGAGTTCTTAAGATGAGATTTTTAACGGAAATTAACAAATTGTTTTTAATTTTTAACTTAAAAAATTAAGAACTGATTCTTAAATAAAGACTTTAAGAATTTATTCTTAACTTTTTTAGTTAAAATTTAAGAAACAGTTTCTTAACTTTCGTTAAAAATTTCACGCTATAAGTTCTGAATTAATCATGGTCTAACATCTGAAACAAATCTGAAATTAAATTACTATCATGATTCCAAAATAATGAAGAAGAGATCATCGAGGTTGGGAAGAATATGACACTACTATAGTTAGCATGTTCCGATACCACTCTAGAACCTCATCATCAATCTTGCAACATTTATCTATATGTTTTGTAAAATGTATGTTCATTTTCTTTCCTACTGCTTTCTACTTGTTTAAGCTTTAAACATTGATTGTATGATTTACGAGTTTAGTTGAATAACCTTTATAATAAAATATCACTTTGTTTAATGTATTGTTCTTCACAAAGTAATCTGTTTTTATGCTTCAATTATTTCAACCAAAAACTTATATGCATATACTAATTAATGACTAATAAAATAACTAATCAATATAAAACATAACAGTTTAATAAATATAATATTTTACTAGTATAATATTTAATTTTCTGTTTTTGCGTCTGCCAAAATTTTTGGTTTTAGAACTACTCCAATGGTTATATTCAATGAAGGAAATGAGTTGTGACAAGACTTGTTGATGCGGTTCAATAAAAAATTTGTTACTGGACTTCCTAATAATATTACTTAAATACAAATAATGAATTTGGTGATTCTACTTAAATTGATTAATGATTTAGTCAAACACACTTCATAGGTTGACTCTTGTCAACCATATGTAACTTGTGAGAAGAAAAGAAACCAGAAAGGTTTATTATAGAAACTAACTCAGTAACTAACTGGTTATTAATCTTTTAACTGAGAAACAGTTTATGTTACGGCCTACACTTACGTATCAGTGTATATTACTATCACTTACATCCACGCCAAGTTGAAATTACTACACTGGTTATTAAAATCTTTATATTTTTCGTCAGTATTGTTAATATTTTGATTGTAAAACATCTCTGAAAATATATTTATTTATCTTAGCATGTATTCATGCAATTTTGGAATCTTAGATGAGCGATTTTACAATATAAAAATGTTTATTTTCCCTGAAAAGACTACTGATTATGTTCATTTTGTAAGGAAACTGACTATCATTATAGGTAATTCAAACAACAAAGAAATTTCAAAAGGAAAGATATATTGAGACAGGACATATTTTTATATTTTTCTAATAATCAATACTATAAGACTTAAATTTTATAAAAGAAAAATATCAAGTCAATGTAGTATTTTATAGTATATATATTTATTAACAAAAAGACAGGTCCGTGAAATTTAAAGATTATTATTTCCCTCATAAATTTCTTTTTTTCTATTTATATTTATAATGAAGATGAAGCTATATAACAATGGCTGCAACTGTCTATAACACAGAAAAGGTTAACAAAACGGTCACAAAAAAAGACTACCGACAAAAAAAAAAAAAGACAACTCATTTTTTTTCATTGCAGTGTTCATCTTTTCTCACATTCTTGTCTTCTTTCTTCCCAATCTCTCTGACGAGCTTCGATTCCGTGTTCTCTGGTGATCACCGACCGGATCTGCTCCAAGAAACAATCTCATCTACATTGTCTCTCTTCCCAAACTCAAAAGTTTCACCTTTTGCCATTGCAGAGCTTCCTTCTAACTTGGAGAGTTAGCTTCCAAGTCTATAATCAAAACTAAGATCTGGGTTTTATCTTGTAGCTCATAGAGTGTTTGTCTATTCATAAAACTCAGATTAGTCTTCTAGACTTAAAAAGCGTTAGAATCAGTTTGATGAATAGGATTTAGAAATGTGTAAAGCAGAGAAGTCTTTATACCAAAGGAAGCTCTGGGAGATGAAGGTTAAATTTCTAGGAGATAGCAAGATTGAAAAATTCAAAAACTCCTTGGTTGCCAAGTCTCGTATGAGCTTATGGATGATTCGTGCTATCACCATATTGTTGCTGTGGAGTTGTTTTGTTCATTTGGTTGCTTTGGGTGAGATGTGGGGTCCAAGATTGTTGAAAGGTTGGCCTTCTTGTTTCAATCACCATGATCACTTCCCAGTGGCTACACAAGAAATGGCTTCTCTTCCCATGAAAATCGCCTTCCCTCCTAAAAGTAAGCTTATCTTTAACTGCAACACTCTTGGGAATGTTTTTGTTTTTTTTACTATCGTTGGAAGACCAGAGTTTTGATCAGTGTTCTAAAAAATTGGTCTAAGACTAGTTGGCAAATGGAACCAAAATGAAATGATTTTTCTAGAACGGTTTTTTAAAAATCGGTTTAGACACAGTTTAGTCAATAATCTCATATAAAGTGCTTATCAATTTTGTGTGGTCTTTGTTTTCTATTAGGGATATATCAGAACAATGGATATCTTATGGTTTCTTGCAATGGAGGACTCAACCAAATGCGAGCAGCGGTAAAAGATCATAACTAATATTTTTCGCCTTGTCAAAAGAAGCTTAGATATGACTTTGGGATTCTGTTTTCTTTTCTTCAGATATGTGATATGGTTACTATTGCAAGATACATGAATGTCACACTTATTGTACCAGAGCTTGACAAGACCTCTTTTTGGAATGATCCTAGGTATTATTGTTATTGATATTCATCTCACTCAGAGCTTCTTCTAACTTCTCTTGGAGTTTTTTGATCGGATTCTTATGTGGGCAGTGAGTTCAAAGACATATTCGATGTGGATCACTTCATAACTTCTTTGAGAGATGAGGTTCGTATACTCAAAGAGCTTCCTCCAAGGCTTAAGAGAAGGGTAGAGCTCGGTGTATACCACACCATGCCTCCTATTAGCTGGTCCAACATGTCCTACTACCAAGACCAGGTTCTTTTCTTGGTGAGATTAGTCTTTTTTTTTACTGGAATGGTTTCTCATGGCTTCTTGAAAACAGATTCTTCCCTTGGTGAAGAAGCATAAGGTCTTACATCTGAACAAGACAGATACTAGACTTGCTAATAACGAGCTGCCTCTCGAGGTTCAGAAGCTGAGATGCCGAGCAAACTTCAACGGACTTAGGTTCACTCCAAAGATTGAGGAACTAGGTAGAAGAGTAGTCAAGATTCTGAGAGAGAAAGGTCCTTTTCTGGTTCTCCATCTCAGATACGAAATGGATATGTTGGCATTCTCTGGTTGCTCTCATGGTTGCAACCGCTACGAAGAGGAAGAGCTCACAAGAATGAGATATGCTTATCCATGGTGGAAGGAGAAAGTAATAAACTCTGAGATGAAGAGGAAAGAAGGTCTCTGCCCATTGACACCAGAAGAAACAGCTCTGACACTATCTGCTTTAGGCATTGACCGTAATGTTCAGATCTACATAGCTGCTGGAGAGATATACGGTGGTAAAAGGAGGTTAAAGGCCTTAACAGACGTTTTTCCGAATGTGGTTAGTAGCTTATTGTCTGAAATATTCACTATTGACACTATCATAGTGTCAGTAACTAACTGATGAAACCTTTTGATCATTTCAAAACCAGGTGAGGAAAGAAACTCTGTTAGATTCCTCTGATTTGAGTTTCTGTCAGAACCATTCTTCTCAAATGGCTGCTCTTGATTACCTCATCTCTCTCGAAAGTGATATATTCGTTCCTACTTATTATGGGAACATGGCTAAAGTCGTTGAAGGTCATCGCAGGTGAATCATTATTATTGCTAAAAAGAAAATGTAATGTTTCTTGCATCATTAATGGCTAATGTCACTTAATCAACATACAGGTTCTTGGGGTTCAAGAAGACAATTGAGCTAAACAGGAAGTTTTTAGTTAATCTAATAGATGAATACTACCAAGGACTATTGAGCTGGGAAGTGTTTTCAACCACGGTGAAGTCCTTTCACGCTACAAGAATGGGAGGTCCAAAGAAGCGGCTTGTGATTCCTAATAAACCTAAAGAAGAAGACTACTTCTATGCTAATCCATATGAATGTCTTCAGCTGTTACATGAGAATAATGGTGATTCACTAGAAGGAACCATATGATATGTCCCACCATTGTCGTCTTTGTGGATGGAGATTAATGGTGAATCCATATGTGGATGCAAGACATGGATGGATGAATAATGGAGTTATTATCTACGGAGAGTGTATATCAATCTCAGTTAGGGTTCTTTGGTGTATATGGACTTGAGAAGAGCTTCCGTGGATGAGAAGGTAGGTTTGAGCTTTCATTGTAAAGTTTGAAAATCTATCCTTTGGCATCATCATCATCCTTGGGCTTGCAGTTTTGGACTTTTGGTAGCTGGAGAATAAAATTTTACATGCTGTGTATTATAATTATTATAATAAATTTTACACATTATTATAATTATTTGAGAATAAAATTTTACATGCTGTGTTCTATTTCATTTTTCGTGCAATCATTGTTTATTTGAATACATGTACATCAAACGGTAAGAATAAACTCAAATAGGATACTATGTGGTTAGATTGTCACAAAACTGTATAACATAAAGGTCTTCAAGGCTCAAGAAAAAAAAAATCAAGCATTTTTGATCAATTTATTTACAACCATTGAGTCATTGAACAAAAAATAATTTGGCTGTATTTATACAAATAGATTGCCACCAAATATAAAAAAAAGAAAACTCCTTGTTTTATAATTCTATTTCGAATATGCTTTATCCTTTGGTCCCCGAAGGAGGCTTTTGTCGTGTATCTTCTTCATTTCTCATCAATCACTTTCTCTTCTGAAATCAATATAGCCGTTGGAAGACTGATATTATTGGCATGTTGATACGAGCCACAATTCAAAAACAAGCTTAAGCTATAAACATATTGTCTACCTTCCATTGTTTCTTCAAGATTCAGTGATAAAAGAGTTGATGATATCGATTCAGCTAGTGTTTTGAGGGGAATTGAGATGACTTTACGTACAAAGATTCTCCAAGATTTGGTTGATTGTCGTTTATCAGAAAATAAAAGTTTGACCCATTTCATTGAGATAGAATCGTAGAAGTCATTCATTATACATTGTACAAAGGACGGTTACAGTTTGTAATATATGAGCCTAAAGTAAGAATACATAGATTGAAGACAAAAAAAATAAAACAAAACTAACAAAACAGATTCTATTTGTAAACATATATATAGGCCTGATAAACATTTCTTCTAACATAATGATCAACTTCTACGTTTCTTAAACTACATGCATATGACCGTATATGTCATCAAATATCAATTATGTATTGGAGTCCTTTTCCTTCCTTTCATACGTGAAGGATAGTCGCTTCTCATGAGATTATCAATTTCTTTTGAGGCTACACCTTGTGTAGATCTTTTCATTGTTTCGGACTTGATAGGCTCTAGACTTTTCAACTGTCACAACACATATATATACAAAAAGATGTCAAAATGAATCTTTCTAACAAGTATTTGTATTTTTTATGTCTATATCTATGTTTCACAGTTATCATTCAAATTTTACTAATTGTAGTACGAGTAACTAATCTGTAGCTATTAGTTTAACACTAAATCAAAGCTTTGATTAAAACTTTAGCTTATATACCTTTCGTCCCATCAAGAGAGGCTCATTTCCGCTTACCATAAGACCATAGTTTTCATATTTGGATCCACCTACATCGATGTTTCTACCTGTAAGTTCTCAAAGAAATAAACATCAGCTTCACATGTTTACACCTTCATACGTTTACGTTTATCGACATGACAAACACATGGATGTAGACCACAACACACACACACACACACATAGTACATAAAAGGAAGATATAATTAACGAGAAGAAAACCAAAATAAGAGGAGGTAACTAAGATCCCTTGATCTTTGTACAAACCTTGAAGCGCATGAGGAAGACGGATTATCATCATGAGGATGAGAAACCCTATAACGAGTGTAATTATTAACTTTGCGTTTGTGTTCTTCATCTCGTTTGCCTTTGTCAATATTAACGAAGCGATATTATGACTTTAGTTGATGTGAATGAAGCTCATTTATATACAAGGGTTATCTATACATACATATGTATATGATTTTTTTTCTGAAATCAGAAAAAAGTGGAAGCTAGGGTTTTCCGACAGTTCCATAGGCAAGACAAAAAGCCACTTCACATCGGTAATTGTTTATGCCAGAGATATATAATACTAATTTCAGGCAGCAAACAACATTCAGAAATTGGTCAAACAAATTAAGAAAAAAGTGTGAAAGCAAAAAAAAAAAAAAGACAACAAATATTGGTTTTACCATCTCTTATAAATAAGCTATCTGGATAAAACAATTTAGATCATGCATGATACTATTTCATTCAGATAGGATGTATATATAGTACAACACAAACCGATCAAACAATTCTTTATGGCAAAACGATCAAATTAACTTCTTTTATGAAAAGAGCATTTTGTATAAAATGAAATATTGTAATTTTATAGAGAGAATCGAAAGTAAAGAAATTGAAATAGTAAATCAAGAAAGTCGGTACCGACATGGAGTATAAATTAAAAGGACAAAGATTTCTCTTGAAGAAATCAAGAAGGCATGGCATGGGGTGTTCATGAGTTTAAGTGCCCGAAAGTGACACTAGTGTTTAAGTTAATAATAATTCTTTATTTAACGCTTAGGGTTTCTAAATAAAGCATCTCCTTTTGTAGTTCCAAAAATCTTTTTAACCGTGGGTTTACTGAAAATGCTTAGTTTGTACTAGATTTAACTAAACTTGTACTAAAAAAAGCATACTATAATGTTAAAATCTTTACGTCGAATTTGATATATTCTTTTTGAAACACGAGAGCGAGTCGCCCGATTCAATCCTTGTGGTCTTGTTGTGGGTGGGGATGCCACTTGAAAATAAGTAATTTGGCTATATGGTTATATGTATTTCCAAAAAGCAGTTGGTAACTAGTTTTAGTATCTCTTAGAGTTCATGTCATCACTCAAGATTAGCTAAGACCACTCCAACAATAGATCCACCATTAGAGTTCTAAATCAAAATTTTAAGTGAATAATTAAATTAAAATTTTTAGATACTTGTTTAATTTTAGCCATTCCAATGGTAGAACTAATTAAAGATTCTAAATTTCAAAAATTAGAAAATTTATACTTGCATCACACTCTATAATAAAAATACTTATAATTACTGAATTACATTAAATTTAAATTAATTTGACATAAAAATATATAACATATATTAAGAAATCATAAATAAAACTAAACGATTAATAGTTATCTTGTGGTGTCAGTCTTGTGAGATACTTTTCTCCAAACAAATTTATGATTCTTTCAACAAAACTTTCTAAGCATGAAACAATATGTTCACCAAGACGGAGGTATTCGTCAACCACATCAACCGCACAACCATACACCATCATACGAAGGGAGAGAATACGAAAGGAGAGAGACAAAGAATAATTACGGGACAGACAAATAATATTTTTTTTAAAAAAAATACCACCTCTCACAAAATGACACATGTCATTTAGAAGTGGATCCAAAACTTCCAATTGTAGAATAATATCTATCTAAATTATGTCTTTTTTATTTAAATTTAATCACATAAATACTTAGTTACATCATTTAGAAGTGCCTTGCATACTCTTTTTGGACATGCTCTAAAACACTGAATGTCAACTCACTTGTAACTCTTTATTCTTGCATATTAATTCAAGTAATGATCGATACGAATAAACAAACCTGAAACCTTATTTCTATGTTAAGCACTTGTATTGCTTCAAAACACTAGCTTAAGCTCTGGCTTTATCTCTACTACTCTCTAAAAACTGTGTGACATTTTGTCATAGCAGTAATGGTTACTTACATTTAATAGAAGAAGGCCTTTTTCAAAAAAAAAAAAGACTGAAACCTTACAAACATTTAAAGAATTTACATAAACATGATATTAAAAGTCGTAGGGCACATAGGGTAGCTAACTTTCTGTTTCTGTTCATTTATCTTACAAAGTTAATGAGAGGCCTTTTTATGTTCTTGTTGTCCAGTATAATCCTTACGCATTAGATCGACAAGTTCCTCTGATTCCAATGAATCAACCTTAACCGATGTGCTCATAAACGCGGGATCTCACCGGCCCTAAACCATTTCAGACTTGCAATATCAGATGAGTAACATGATGAAGAAAAAATAGTAAAAAAATAAAAATGCACTAGTGGTCTTGAGCATGACTGAAGAGTAGACCAGTAATCTTTTTTTTTTAATGGACTAACAGACTACTAATCCAAGACTAGATCTTTCAATTTCACAAACCACATGGACAACTAGAAGCCCAAAACTACTAGAAGAATTTCACATTTTCAACAGCTCAAGCTACATAGGCCCAAAACAAAAATCATTTGCTGACACGAAATGGTTACCTTGGTAACATGTCAACAAACCAGAAGCCAAGGTAACAAAGATTATAGCATCAAAGATGATTTTATTATTGAAACAAAACACAAAAAGCTCAGAGTATAGACTGTCTCCATCTTAAATAGAATTACACCATCACTATTTAAATAAACTCCGGCGACTTAAAAACCAACTGAATAATCGCCAGGAAATGAGAAAAAAAAAACAAAACAGGGAAGTAAGGAAGATTGATGATAGGTTGAACTAATAACCAAAACTGAGGTGGTGGTTTTTTTCTTGCTGCTCAAGCTTTAGTGGCCGGGTTAAGCTCATCCCAAGCTTCAATCCAAGTCACCATAGCATCAGCAAGCTTGTCAAAGTAAGGATCAATGGCGCTAAGCTTCTCCTTCACCATCTTGGACAGCTCAATGTAGCATTGTTGAACCGTCACAGCTTCTTTGGAGAGCTTTGCGCTCTGGAAGAAAGGAATGATATCCTCCTGCCAGAAAATTCCCTTGTATTCCTTCTTCAGGTTCACAAATGGGTTGCTTGCCTTGCTGTGGTAAATATAAGGCAGACCTGTCTTCACTCCCAATCCCAAATGGTCACAGATCACCTAAAGAAAAGGGAAATAAGAGACATGTAAGTATTCAAATATAGTTCAAGTTAAGTAGGAGAATGAGAAAGAAAGTACCTTGACACACCATCCAGCCCACATGTCGTCGTAGCGACCAATAGGCTGACCATCACCCATGAGACCAAAGTACATAGCCGGACCAATGAGATCACGGTCAAAGGCCAAGTTCATACCACACATTGGGAAAAGTGTTCCCTTTGGGATGGTCATAACAGCATCCACATACCTTCATAATGATTATTTGTCAGCTAACAAAGATTGAGTAAAATGTTTTTAAAAAAAAAGAAGATGTTAGATCACTACCTTGTGTTCCTTTCCTTAGGCTTCACGAGCTGAGTTGGAGCATCGTAATCAGGGATGTTGAGCCAAAGACCGTGAGAAACGGCAGTGGAAACACCCTCACGGAGACTGAAAGGGTATCCACGGACGAAGTCAGCACCTTCACGGTATGGGTCGTACAAGGTGTTGAAGAAAAGTGGAGATGATGGGCAGAGAAGGTTCTTGATGTGTTGCTCAAGAGCGTTCACTGCTTTTCCAGATGGATCCTTGGCAACCTTTTACACATGACAACAAACATAAATTAAAAAAAAGTATTATTCAAATCTAACTGAAGCCAGAAATAAAATAAAATAAAAAAACATGATGAACAACACGTTACACGTGATTAAACCAACACATCGTGAAAAGTAACATCCATACTACAATCATGACGTAACTGCCAAACTCAAATTCTTGAACAAGCCACACAATTCCTTAAACAGGGAATTAAATTTTTGGACTTTTCGGACAATGACATGCATGAATCTTGTGAAGCTATGAGTCTATGACATAGACATATTGATCCAAACAACAATGTCATCACTAAAATTACATAAACATAAGAGATCGTGACCCAGTACAATCAATGTTCTAAAACTCGATGTTGGCTGAGCCTAAGGCTTGTAAGAGAATCCGAGTTATACTGATACATTCATACAAATAATTTTATAATTAAACAAAAACTAAAATATCTAATATAAATATAAAATATATATGAAAATAAATCAATAATTAATTTCTAATAAAAACCTAGGCTCGAATAATCAGCTTAGTGGTTAGTCAGTAGATAAAATGCTAGTTACAGCTTAGCTAGTTATTGATCATTGCCACAAGCATACAATCACAATTCTGAAACCAGATCGAGAACAATACAAACAGAAGAATGTATTAGATCTGTTAAATCTACCGACAGTGTAACATTAACAATCCTTAAACACCTAACACGAAAGCAGATCTACCACATTCAGACAAAAACAGAGTTTGAGAATTCTGCGAAAACTTACGAAGCAATCATCGTCAATAGTGAAGATATACTTCTTCTTAGACACCATGTAACCAAAGCAGCGACAAGCAGAGTCCTTAAACGAGATGCACGAAGCTTTCGGACCAAGGATACGGTTAATATCATTCCTGTTGTAGAGCTCGTAATCGAACCCTTCGGGAACATTAATGGTCTTGGAAGGATCTCCGTCTTGGACGATGATCAGATGGTAAGGCTGGAGAAAAGGTCTCCACATCTCGAGGAAATCGAGGTTACGGATGGTAGGGATCACGATGTCGAGCTCATCTTTCAGCAACGCCGTGTGGTTCAATGGGATTCCAACGGTATTGGCCGGTTCAACCATGATTGATGATTTTGGTTGGAGAAGGGAGGGGTTTGAGATGGGTGTTTGAAAACTGAGATTGGACTCGAAGACCTTCGTTGTGATTTTTATAACAGATCCGGCACGTGGGAGGTAATTGTGTGAGGGTTGACACGTGGTTGATGTAGACTCGTTCATGGTCAAAAAGAGTTTTCTATTTTGTCTGTTGATGTCCGTTTTCTATGGAGTTTGTCTTATTGGTTTACAAATATCTCATTTCTTTTAATTGATTACCGAAGGTTATCATCTAGTATAGAGAATATATTTTAAGCTATTAATTTCTAGAAAATTAAATGTGAATCTTTTTAAGAATATATTCTTATTATTCAAAGTATTATTAATTATCAGTTGATTATTCAGTATGTAAAAAAAAAAATTGATTAACGTATAAGAATAAATCATTTCGATTCAAAAAAAACAAATATTCGACATCAAATAAATTTCAAAAATTCCAATGATAAACATTAAATCTTTAAGTGAAAATTGATAGATTTGATTATTTAATTTAATTTTGTTATAATTACAATAAGCACAAAATTTTGTTTTGGTTTAAGTTACACTCGTGTTATTTTTGTGTTTGTCATTAATGTCTTGTGTGCCTAAGTTTCGAGTGATTCAAAAGTTGAAAAATGTTAGGTTTAGCTAAAGCTAGATATTTTAGCTATCAATTAATTGGTTGATAGATTTTCTTGTTTGATTTAGGTACGTTAACATTAATGTATATATTTTTCGTGTGTGCGTTTTTACCAAACAAAAAAGTCGACTGTGCAAGCGATATAAATGGTGGATACAAAACTGAACAATAGTTAATACTTTTGTTAATTAATAAAAAAAGAACAATAGTTAATACTTTTTGACCGGAGTGTAACATCAATAAAGGTGTTAATTATCATTTTAACATAGGGCTTGCTTCTTCATACAAAAGATTAATTAATAAAAAATGTATTGTACTTTACGATGAAACGAAGGAACATTTGCATGTGGGAAACTATAAACCTTAGATTATCTTTTAAGTTTGACATTCCTTTTAGAGTTTAGCCAAGTTGGTATATGCGTATAACTGCTCACTAATTCTTTATATTATCTTGTAGAATTCCATAGCTTTTAATGGACAAAATATTATCAACAAGTATAATTAACTTCTTGTTTACAACGAAAGAACCATTAAATCATTGGAATCTAATATATACGTCGTGGGACGTTCGTTGATGCACGTTGCCTATAATCATTGCATACATCGTGAAATATCTTGTTTTCAATCCGTATAACATTACATGAACTTATAACTATTAAACATCAAAAGCTGGAACGTCCAACTTGAAGAAGAAGATATATAAGCAAGTCAGGTAGCTAAAGAAACGCATACAAATTCAATTTAACCTGGCATAATAACAAACAAATACAGTATCAGAAAAGTTACTCGTATACATAAGCTTTAAATTTATGAGCTGGACCATTTTAAATACATATCCCTTTGTTGCTTTTTTTGGTCTTTGGTTGGTCTGATCTAATGGAAACCCATTACAGAGATTGATCTGAACATGTTGACTAGATTCATTTGTTAACGGATGCTACTTATTCCTCTCCGTCACCGTATTGATTAGGAAGTTAACAGTAGTAGTATGTTCAGACTATCAAGGTGGCAAATAATGTGTAGTCTTAAAACAAAGAAACATTGTTAAGCGAAAAATAACGTATTGGAAAAGTCTCCGCATTGTTTTCAGGGACAAAAAAGATTTAAAGATTTAAAAAACTCTGCAAACAAATAGACAGAGATGAAAGACTTCAAGGAAAACTAAGGATCTTTAAGGTTGATTGTGAAATTTGAGAGGTTTTCTGGAGATCAAAAGGGTTTCTTTTTGTAGTTTTTCAACGAACATTCAACCCTTGAATTGCTGGAGCAGATGCCTGAGATCCTTCCTCGGTTACCTTGTTCGATTCGATTGTAGTTATGACGTTTCCAATGTTATCCTAACACAACACAAGATAAAACAAAAAAAAATCAGGTTCAAGAGATGTTCTGTATGAAGAAGCGAAGTTTGGTATTTACCCTCCAAGTCGCGAGCTTTGTTCGAAGTGACTGCCATTGCTTTAACCCGAATTCACGTTCGGAACAGCGGCTGAGAGTTATGAATAATACCACCAAGTCATGAGCGTGCAAACAAAGACATATCTTTCAAGTAAAAGAGTTTCTACTAATGAAACTTGCCTGACAATGACAACTTGGTTCATCTGATCCATCTTACATTCAATCAACTTCGCGGCTATTGCCTTCACGATCCATAGTTCAACCTCCTCTTCCTTTACCTGAAACACACAGAAAACAGTAAGCAACTGAAAAATATAACCAATATTTCAGGGACTGAGTTTCTATACCTGTAGAGTGTCTTTAATTGAGGTGTACGGTATTTTGCCAGATTCATCTGACGCTAAGTCCACGAGTGACAACAATCTCATCTTCGTTACACAATCTTCATCAACAAGTCCTAAGAAACACCAGAGATATAAATGAAGGGTTCCCCAGGAGATCATATTTACAATTAGAAAATAAAACAGTAAACTGATTTAGAATTTGGTACCATAGCTTTTCAGACATTCTGCATTTGCAGCTTGGAAGTCCATGTAAGCATTCAGCCTCTGGGTAAGAAAGATCTTAAGTAGCTGGTAAACCGGTGCATACTTAGCATCCTTCTCTAACTGTGCTACGGCTGGCAAGTCCAATAAATCACACTGCAATTACACAGAATCATTGATGAAATACACAATAAAGACGGGTCTAACACATCCAAGTAAAATCATGCTTTTACGAACTATGATACCTGGAAGATGCTGGAAGCCTTGACAAACTCAATAACTGCACGCACAGCCTCCTCCTTAGCTTCACCCAGAGCATCCTCATTGGAGAAAGTCGCTAGATACTTGGTCAAGAAGTTAAGGGATTCTTTGACCAAGCTGGAACATTGATAGACAAAATCACGAGGCTATTGTTATATACCTAAAAAGGAAACCAGAGAGAGAAGAATGACGGAAGGTTATACCTTTTGTTTTCTCTCAGAACATTAGCAATGGCAAGGAAGAGTTGCCTCTGATCTTTAGTATCAACGTTCCACTCTTTCAAGAAGTTATCAATCTTCTTAAAAGAAGGAACTATGTACTCAGCAACCTTCCCTTCAACAGCCAGTGTTAGAGCTTTCATGTACACTTGGAAACGAGCATACGGTTGGTCCACAAGGTTATACAGATTGAACAGACTACACAATAAAACAAATAACCAAAAAACAATCAAACGCATGTAACTACAACTAATCATACAATACACAAGCAGGGAAAGAGCCATACATCTTCAAACGAAGTGAAGCTTTATCACTCGGTTGTTGAACAACCTTAGAAGAGATAGCATTCACCATTTCAAGAACATCCTCAGCACTATTCGCATTCTTAACAAGGCTGCAAATGATTGTGTAGGTACACTCAAGATCTGAATCAAAAGATACAAACAGGATGAGATGATGAACATACAACAAAAAAAAAGGAGAGATAACACAAACAAACCTTTCTCAGAGATCTTAGAAGATACCAATTCAGCTGAAGTTACCATTAACGAAGCTAACTCTAACCACTTTCCAGCTACTATAGACTCCTCAGCTTCTCTACATAGTCTCGTGATCTCTGGCTCTGCAGCCTACCAGAATAGCTCAATTAGACTAATCTTAGATGAACATGAACGATTACTATTCTATCGCTCCTCCATTAACAATCGGATCTTAAAATTGAAATGGCTTATGATGATACCTCGGGACCAGCATCAGCCCAGGCGAGCTGGGAAGTGAATCGGACGACGGCGAGGAACGGATCTTCTTCGGAAGTGGGAACAATCGTCGTCATAGCTTGGCTCTAAGCTCTCTTCTCTCTCGGCGGCGCTGAAGAACCGAAACTCGAGATTGTAACTTCTTTCAAGCAGCCGAGCAGAGAGAGATAGACGAGAGAGGAAGAAAGGAAGAAACCCTAATCTGTATTTTTATCTTTTCCGGTTAAGGTAAACCGAAATCGGATCGGGTTCATTAAAATTAATGGTTTTAAGTATCGGACGGTTAGTTAATAAATAAGAGAATCCAACGGTCAGGACTGAGCTTTATTAGTTTTTTCTTTTACAACAGCTTTAAAAGTTCACACTCATAGAAAACAAAAATGAAAAAATTTATAAGATAGACTTAAAACAATGTCACAAATATAGATTTTAAAAATAAAAATGACAAAAATAAAATTAAAGATTTTATCAAAAATAAATAATATACATTTATATTATTTGGTTAACTAATCCTAATCATAGAGTTTTGTGTTTAGAGTTTAGGAGTGGATTTTGGGATAAAATTTCAAATTTTTTTTTTAAAAAAAAAAGAAAAACTGAAGATTTTCAAAATAAAAATAATACTTTAGTTATTGTAATTTTGAAATATATTTTTTTGATAAAATCTCTAAAAAGTCTATACGAGAGAATTGACTAACAAAAATTATCCTCCTCAGTTTAGGAGTTTTAGAGCCGCCGTGTTTCGCCGGATCGTCCCCGTTGCCACCTCGGGCTCACCGTGAGTGCCAAGATTGATTATGAGTGAAACATACGCGACAATTAGATGGTGAAAACGCTCTGATACAAAGCCTTTTGCTGAGACTAAGCAGCAGCAGCTTTGAGCATTGTTTGTTTCTTTTATGATTTCAAGCACATTTGTTTGTTTATTTCTTGAAATTCTCAGAGACACATATTGTTTAAAAGATTTCTACAAGCACACAAGAACAGATCAAACTCAAACATCACAATGAATCACACACAAAGTTTTTTAAATTGATGGGAGGATGACATAGCCCACACATTTTGATGATTTACAATAGCCAAACAAGCAAACTTCATTTCTTTGGAGATTCAGCACTTGGTCCACCAAAGAGATAACCAAGAGAAGATCCTCCACCAGGTGCTGCATGAACCTTTGTAGATGGCCTCTCCTGTTCTCACAACCACACACATTTTTTCAATTTCTATTTCTATTCCAAAATCTTCAATTTTTCAAATCTCAAAATGTAACAAAAATATCTAATTATTTACCGTGAGGAAGTTGCCACAGTTCTGGCCTTCTGATCTGAAGTAATTATTAGGACTTCCTCTAACACCTGCAGGCACCTTCTTATTATCAGTAACCGTGGTCGTCGTGGTAGTCACCGGTCTCCCTCCAGTTCCATCAGTGGTAGTTGTGGTGGTTGTCGTCGTTGTGGTCCCCATCGTTGCTCCGGCGACGGAAGGAGACTCACCGGAACCAAAGAGGTAATCTAGAGAGCTTTGGTTGACACCATTGTTCACTCCTCTCGCTTTACCCATCTTTTTGCTGCTGCAATAGAGAGAGATCTGAAAATTTTGAGTAATGTTTCAGAGTTTTGTCTTAATCAGATCGGATACTTCAATGAGAAGAAAGATCCAGATAGGATTGTAATTGAGACATTAAAGACACGTAAGTAATGAGACAGATCAAGTGGATTGGTCTTTTTACCTCTTTGTAGTTTCGTAGTATCTTCTCTCTTCTTCTACGACTGGCTGCAAACAAGGAAAGAGAAAGAGATGGAATAATGGAAGTGAGAAGAAGTGGCAAGAAAAAGTTATACCCATAATGGGCTTTATGGGCCTTAATTTGGGCTTTTATTTTATGAATTAATCAAGCTCGACTATTAGTTAGTGATATAAATTGATGTAATTACCGTAGACATAAACCAATTTGTTCAATAGGCTAAGTAGCATTCACAGACAGAAAAAAAAAAAAAAAAAAAAAAACTAATTCATTGTACTTGTGACTGGGAACCC
>CAKOAT010675153.1:346507-362797 GCA_932364175.1 Eruca vesicaria subsp. sativa | reverse complement strand
GAGCCCATTCGCCTTTTTAAAAGTATAAAAATCTTTTTTGCCATTAGAGCTTTAGCATATCGTTTTTCTTCTCGGTTCTTGATTATGTTTAATGTTGTAACTTGTAACAACGACTATTTAACATGGGTTGTACCGACTGATTATATCCAAAAAGAGACCAAGCATTATAGATAGTAGCAAGTTAATAACAATTTTATCTAATAGTATTGAAATGATCTCGTTTCGAAATTCAAAAAAAAAAAAATTGGCGGAAGAAAGGTAATAGTAATACATCATACTTTTTTCTTTTAGAAAAGTAATGATACATCATACTTGCATGGTTCCATACTTCACCTTGTGCAACTCTACGCTTATTGTGTAAAGTTACTGTGCATTTTTTTTTTTTGTAACTTAAGTTACTGTGCATTTTTTTTTCTTCATATTATAATTATGATGGTTCGATATCTTTTTCCCATGTGTTAAACAATATGTATTTTCACCAAAGAATCTAACAAACTCCAAGGTGCATGAACTTGTGAGCTTATGGGTTTAGATATTTAATTAAACTTTATAAGAAAAAACATCTTTAAATAATATAGAGGCTGTATTTTAAATTTTCTTCATCATCTTTCAGTTAAAATATCGATTCAGAAAGCATAAATTGGTATATATACCTTATATATGTGTGCTTGTGATCTAGTTGCATGTATAATGTGAGTTAGTTAAGATCTCTAATAGGTAGATTCCCAATGAAGCAAGCATATAGGTTTAGTTACCAGGTAGTAGTGGACACAATGACATCAAAGTGATAAGATATTAAGTGTTACTAATTTCCTTACCAAAAACTATGTTAATCATCTTCTCCATAATAGAATTGATTTATACTATATGATAAAAGTGTGAATGAGATTAACCATGCGCACATGAAGGGCGATTTAACCATCTTCTTAGATCCGTCGCATGTGACATTAAATTAGAATATATACTATCATCATGATGAAGAAAGGAATCTTGACCTAGCTCATCGGTTACTTAACTATCTAAATGTTTAGAGATGTATAGATTCATAAACATATTTCACCGTGACGAATTTTAATAAGATATATAAGCTTTTGATAGTAATAAAAACACGAAAATATCATATATGTTTTGGCAATATTTTTGAAATATTGATGACTATAAGCCAAACAATATAGTCAAATATGGGGGCATAGCCAGAAAAAAAAAAACCTCAGTACAATTAAATTCCCGCAGAATTGTGATTCGTTAGTTTTTCTATAAAACTTTATTTAGGAGTTATATATTAATTAATAAAATAAATACTATGTCCTTATCTGATATGAAGTAACTCATGACTTATCAAATTTGTAGTTGCTAAAATTAAAAAAAAAAAGCTTTATGGTTAAACACAACAATAAAATATATTTCTAGATTTAAGTAATCTAAGATATTCATACGCATATATGTGTAAGAACATAATTTTAATGTTCATGTACTTTTAACCGTGTATTTTCAAATATGTATATAACTATACGAAGATATGTGTATGTAATGTTGGCATTCACAACCAAAGGAGAGGAATCCCGCAGAAATTAATGGTGAAATTAAACAAATGTTGGATGGGTTGGTGATGACTGGGATCATGTGCCAATAATTGAACTAAATGAACTGCACATTAAAACTTAACGTAAATGAATATACACTGATCTTTTAAACTGATTTTAAGTAATTGCTGCAATTAATATTGTTGAAAATATATATTGCTTAGATGGTTCTCCATCTATTCCAACACTCAAGTCACTACCCAACTACTTCATGTGATTTGTTCCCTTTAATCTTTTCATTTTTTTTGGTTCCATTTGCCTCTCTTTTTTCAGTTTTCTATTCTTTTCCATTTATACTCTTAATCTGTCATTTATTTCTCTTTGATTACGAAATTATAGATGAATTTCTTCTTATGGGATGAAACATATTTGGTCCGTCTCATTACTCATGATTGCTTTATTTAAGAAAAAAATGTTTATATGACTGATCAAAACATTTTGTTTTTAAGAAAATATTTTCCATATAAGTCAAGTCTTATTTATATAATTACATGATATTTAATTTCTTCTTCCCGTTCAGTTAACAATTTAACATTCTGGAAACACTGTCTTCTTTTCCTTAAAATTTTTTGTTGCAATCATGAAACCATTTATACACACTAAACACTAATATAAATGAAGAGATTCATCAGATTTTTTCGTAGAAACGATTGTTAATACATAATAATAATAATCACACACAGGATATGCTATATATGTATGTATATACAATGCAGATATTGCTATATTTCATATATTAGCAATATATAGATTGTGATTGATGTAGATATATATCAACTTGGAATAAAATTGATTATTCCTAAAAATGGTGGCTCCTCTTTAATTTTGTACTCATATTCTCTCGTTTCTAAAACACTGAAAAGTTAATCTTCGCTAGTGCCAACAAATCCCTTATATATTAAAAGAGAACCATTGTAATAAATGCGTTCACACCATAATTAACACGTGTCGGCTTCACAATCATTTGACAATAAATGCGTTTACACACTAATTCTTTAAATTCATTATTTAATGTATTTCTACACTATTTTTTAATTAATTTATTTTTCTTACATTTTTAGCTTTTGTATTAATAAATTAAAACTTTCTACGCGAAACTAATGACTACTATCTTTATTATACAAAAAAAATACAAAATCATTAAAATTCACATCAACTAAAGTGTTGCGATGAAAATGTTTTTGGATATTGAAACTTTCGTATCTTGCCAAAGTTGGTCATGGTTGAGGCTTTGGTACACAATAACAACAAATAAGGTGATTGACTATGAATTAAAGAAGCTGAGGTGAAAAACACCACACGTAAAGTCGGATCTTTCATTTAGTCAAATATTAACATTTTTATAAAGTTTTCATATCAGACCAAGAATTAGAAAGAAAATCAAATTGGTAAAAAAAAAATCAGAAATCAGAAAAGCTTTAAAAAGAAATAAAAATCACAAAATCGATTAAAAACATAATTGAGGTACCAAGTGAAGATGTCACTTTATAATAGATTTTATTTTTATTTTACGGGTACAATTTGATTTTCTTCATATGAAAAAATGTTATTAATTTCTAGGTTTGTTTTATTTTTACTTAATTTTATTTAAGAACTTACTATCATATGTTATTTTGAACAAAAATGTTTTAAATCTTAATAAACGGTATATTCATATATTTATCATAACATATATATACTTTTACATATACATACATGTACACATTAACATGAGCGACTATATAACTAAATATTCACCACAAGTGAGAATTTTAATTCATATTGAAGTTCAATTTTTTTTAACGTTTTCTTTTAATATCACTCAAATTTTAGTGAAATTTTTTATGTTAATAATTTTTTTTTCTTTTTTTTTCAAATATTATTTAGATTTTATTTGATTTTACATGTCTTTAGAAATTATAATAGGAAACTATTAGTTCGACATCAAAAATATCAAAAATTTATATAAAACGAAACCAAACAAATAACAATAGTTTTTGGTTATCATCGAAAAAATCAAAAACATCAAACATTTACACCAAACAAAACAAAATAAATAAAGATTTAGAATGATAGTTATATTTTAGGAGATTAAAAAAACAACGTAAAACTAAACTAATATTCATGCTAAACAGACATGATATCATTTTATCGTAAAAGTACCAAATGTAATAATCTCATTTCGCGCAAGGCGCGGGTTATTACCTAGTAGTTAATAATAATCAACCAAAATATGCATGGAGTTTACGAATTACGATGATATCATTCAGAGTAAGCCTCAGTAATGTTATCCTTACGATATAATCAGTTATTCATTGTACTTAGGCAATAACTTCGTAAAATACCCTGGAAATCATATATAAACAAATATTGAGAAATTACAAAAAGAAAAAGAAACATTATGTGAAACCAGACCTAATGAATACTCAGTGTAAATAGTATATTCCTTGGTACTTACAATGTCAAGTCAATTTTGTTTTCATGTGAGCTAGATAAACATTTTAAATATAGAAAACAAACTATATAGATTGATAAGAAGTCACAAACCCCACCTTCTCCACAGCACATTGTGGAACAAAGCACGTGATGTGCCCACAAGCTTTTTGTGATTAGTACATCTAGGGACACAAACCCTCAAATCAACGAAGACAAAAACTAAAAGACGATGACTTTATTATATAATTATTCCCTACCTCATTTTATACGCCAGATACCTTCTTTTTTTTAAATAATAACTCACATGCAATCAAAGTAATTACATCATCTTTAAGCAATTAATTTAACACATTAGCAACAGATTACTTTGCTAATAATCAGAGGCGATGAAGTGTTCATAATACTTGTGGCATAATTTCAAAACACTAATCATCATTCACTAGATAAACCTACGATTATAGCTGAAACATCATTATTCACTCTCTTATCTCAGTTCAATTCATAAAAGTATATTTTATCACTCTACATTCTAACAGCTCTGTCATGCATCAGTCTCTCAGTAACTATTTAAATCTATGCATAAAAACATTTAATATAAATTAGTTTTTTTATTGGAAAAGGCTATAAGATTAGTTACTTTCAACAAATAAATAATATCTTTGTTGGTCGACAAAAACAAAAATAAAAATAAAAGGAAAAAAAATCTCTGTTTGAACAATTCTTTGTAAGACCCACCAATCTCAGACCATGCAAGCTTTCTTCCAGTTCACCAATCCACTTCCTCTCATAATAATTTATTTTGATTTTGTGCTGCCATTATAATACAAACAATCATTTCTCTTATCCTTTTAGATAGATAGATTTATTTTTCAAAATACGATGTGTGTTTCTGACAAACTCCACATGCAGATGTAAAGGGCACCAAGACTTATAAAGACCCACCTACATTATTTTGTCCACATGGATGTGTAAGAAAAACTTAGCTAATTATGACTCATACATAAAATTAGATTTAATTTATTTCATACTATTGTTATTTAACCAAAAGAGCATTGGAGATCAAAATTTAGAAGATAAAATGTCATCTGTTCTATAACACATGTTAGGCTACAAAAATATGGTTAACTATACATACATACCATAATAGTGAATCATACCAGATATGTTAAGTGACTGCTGAGATAGCTTTCTAAAAGATGATTTTCATAATGTTGGACTATAATTAGTACGCATCAACTAACTGTTTTGTCTTCTACTGAATAGCAGTTAACTAGTTCACAGCAGCACATTAAGATTAATCAACAAACATACAAAGTGAACCTAGCATTACTTATAACATCTAAAATTTAACCAAAAATTTGAGAACTTCAAAATCATTTAGTTTTTTTTTCTGTAAAATATGTTAAGCCTTCTGCTGTCATGTGCATAACTTCCATCTTAAGAGGTGAACCAGATTCCTCTTCATGTGCCAAGCAGAATTTTTCAGAGCTCCTAAATAAAAAAAGAATATAAGATTAGTAGGTATAAATATACTAAAAGAAATAAAGTTATCACATGTGAACACATGTACATTCATTACATTATATATGGTTCAAAGGCTCAAAGCTCCCTTTGACAGTTGTATGTGTCTTTAAAGATAGAAACCTCTTATTTTTTTCTGAACAACCGATAGAAACCTCATTCTCATGATCTCATCTCCTTCTTTCTTCTTCAAGGTAGCCTCCAAAGCAAAAAACGAAAGAAGCTAATCTCTTGTCTGGTCATAACTTCACAAGAAGCTACAGCTTGTCCTTAATGTTGGCTTCTTCTTGTCACTTTCTTCGTTTCTTTTTCCTCTGAAACACAAAAAAAAAAAGAAAAAAAAGATCGTTAAAACCTTAACAGAGTAAGAAGAAGACATTGGTAACTGCAAAATCAGAGTATATGAAAGTATTGTGAAAGTTCTTTTTGAGATAAGGGCTAAGAAGAAGAAGAAGAAGATATGTCTGCAAAACTTCTGTATAACTTGTCAGATGAGAATCCAAATCTGAATAAACAGTTTGGATGCATGAATGGCATCTTTCAAGTGTTTTACCGGCAACAACATTATCCGGCGAGACCAGACTCCGTCGCCGGAGACGTAGAAAAGTCTTTGCCTCCAGGTAACTTAACTTCTCTCTCAGTTTTTAATGTTAAGGACCACCAAAGAAACAGAGGAGTTTCACTATAAACAATAACTAGTGGTTCATAGCTAAGAACAAAGGGCTCATTTTGCAGGAGAAATAAAAGAACTTGTCCGTGAAACTAACATGGAAAGTGATAAAGAAACGGTAAGAACCAAAACCCGTTTTTCCTTTTGCCTCATCTTTTAAGAAGAGAATTTAGAGGAAAAAAAAAAAGCTAATAAAAAAGAGTTTTATGGGAATTGTAGGAGAGGATTACCAAGAAGAAGAAGAAGAAGTCTGCAGTAAAGGATAAGCATAGAGTCTCTTCTGAATCCTCTTCACGGCCTTCTTTTTCATCTTCTCCACGCTCCTCGAGCTTCTCATCTGCAGAAGTCAGTACCGCAGCTTCTCAATTCGATCAGCCTGGTGAGAATCTGACCAGAGAACAGCTCAATGCTGGACCAATGTTTGATATAAAGGAGCTTGTGAAAGGCTCTATTAATAGAGAAGTGAGAACCAGACGTGAAGAAACAGCACCCTTCACTCAGCAGCAGCAGCAGCAGTTGAATTCAGCTAAGGCTAGCCTGTTGCAATCACCATCTCGGAGTTCTAATGAGTGGAATGAAGGTAGATGCATGGCTGCTAAGTTAAGGGAGAGTCATCGGCTTTCTTATGATGAGAGGGAGATGAGAAACAATGGATACAAGACGGGTTCGAAGTTGAAAGAGACACCAAGGTTGTCGTTGGATAGTAGATCAAGTTGTCCACCAGAGGAACCAGTAACAGTGAGTCACAGGAGATCAAATTCAAGTGTGGTTGCTAAACTGATGGGACTTGAAGTCATTGCAGACAACTTTGATACCGAGCAGAGAAACGAGAACCGGTTCTGCGACTCCCCAAGGCCAATAATGTCCCGAGTAGAACAACCAACATCTCTACAGAGATCTAGAAGCGTTGGCTCGATCAAGAAGATACCTGCTTCTAAGTTTCCATTGGAACCAGCTCCATGGAAGCAAACGAAAGCAGGCGACTCTGCACCAACCGTTTATGGCGAAATTCAGAAGAGGCTTACGCAGTTGGAGTTCAAAAAGGCGGGAAAAGATCTCAGAGCTCTTAAGCAAATACTTGAGGCTATGGAGAAGACACAGCAGTTGCAGAACACTCACCAGCCAGTTCCAGCTGCAACAAGTCCAGCCATGAACTTCAAACCTGCATCAGTTGTTCTAATGAAACCGTCTGCTCCAGTTTCCAGCTCTCCTACCTTGCCAAATGTCAATGTTGGCAGCCCCAGACAAATTCGAAAAGTCACCTCCGGGAAGCAGAACGCGATGGACTTAACCCCAAGGCCAGGCCTTTCCAAGAGCCAGCTAGATTCTACCAAGAGCACTAGCCCAAAGACAGTGAGGTCGAGGCAAGCTTTGGTGGCGGATTCTTGCTCAAATACCAAGTCAGGTAGGAGCCAACAGCAAAACGTTAGCCCAAGAAGGCAGCCCAAAAAGCTCGGGTTTGAGAGGCAGTCGCCACCAACTACTCCAAAATCAGAGCCAGGCAAGATTCAAAGGCAGTTAGGTAGACAGCAAATGGAGTCAGCATCACCGAGAAGGAAACAGGACATTAAACCTCGCAGTACTTTTCAGCAACCTGAGGTTACAAGCAGACATCGGCTGGAGACTCCAGAGCTGCACACCCCAAAACAAAGGGTACAAAACAGAATATTTAACTCTCACTTTCATCCCTTAGTATCATTTTAACTGAATCTCTTTCTGTTGACTAATGCAGAGTCCAGACTTTGGAAGCAAACAAGAAAGACCATCTCTTAAACCTCTGAAAGTTACCGTTGAACAACCAAGCCCCGTCTCAGTTCTTGATGCAGCCTTTGACGAAGAGGATTCACCGTCCCCTGTGAGGAAGATATCTCTTAGCTTTAAAGGTGAGAAACTTGCAAAAGAATAATCGTAGCAACTACAAGTTCTCAATGTCAATTAACTTGGTTTGAGTGATGTTCTCATCTTTTCTTTGTTCTCTTACCAGATGACGATACTCTACGTTCTGAAGAATCTATGTGGATAAAGAAGCCTGCTGGCGTCTGCAGATCCATACTATTGTCTGATAATAACCGGAATCCAACACAGCCAGACTCTATTCTCCTCAAATGCTTCCCTGAAGAAGAAGCAAACTTCAAAAGCGCCGACCACAAGTACATCTCGGAGATACTGTTGGCATCAGGGCTTCTAAGAGATCTTGAATACAGCATGATAACCATTCAGCTCAACAAAGCACGCCTCCCCATCAACCCTGGACTCTTCTTCATCCTGGAACAGAACAGACACAGAGGCAGACAACAGCAGACAAATCAAGCTGAGAAAATCAGGAGAAAACTCATTTTCGATACAGTTAATGAAATTCTAGCTCAGAGGTTCACTGCAGAAGGCTGTACCAAACCACGTCTAACAGCAAATCCAGTTACAGCAATGGAGAAAATATCAAAAGGGGAGCAACTTCTGAAGACGCTGTGTTTGGAGATTGATAGGTTACAACAGAACAACTCACAGTGTATCTTGGAGGATGACAAAGAAGACCTCATATGGACCGACCTGCAATGTCAAAGCATGAACATGAAGGAGTTTGGAGGTGAGACTCCAGGGATAGTGTTAGATATTGAGAGGATGATATTCAGAGACTTGATTAATGAAGTTTGCTTCTGTTAATTTTTTATGTATGTTACTTAAGAATTGTAAATGAAGTAACCTTACAGAGGAAGAGAACCTTTGGTTTCTGGGTTTTCAACCCTTTTGCATGTTCTCTTCCTACTATTTGTTTGTGTAACCAGCTTATATATATAGGTCTAGTTAATAAATAACAAGTGCTAAGAACATAGTTATTGTCAATCTTCTCTTTTCTCCATCATTTTGAATTAGTAAAAATTTCTTACCCTATAGAGTAATGTATACAATTGCAAAATTCAGGATGCAAAGCTATTCTGTCTACAAATTATAAAATGACATTAATACCTATTTTACATCTGAGACGATATTTGCCAAGTCAATTCTTTGATGATTTTCTTCTATTTTTGACTTCTTCTCCCTATTGACTTCACCTTCTTGAAACCACCGGTGTCCCTGAACACTCCGCTTTGTTGTCAAACACGAAGGTCTCTTTAGAGTCGCAAATTTGAAACGCAACAAAGTTTGTTGTGGTCTTGCATCACCGTTCTTCTCTCCATCCTTGGATTCAGATAGCCTGTTCATCCTGTTGATATTAACAGATGGAGCAGATGCCTCAAGCAATAGGATGTGATGGTTGTTCCTCATATGCTTCAAAGGAAAGTGATTGATGCCAAAAAATTCATTTAAAAACTCCAGAGGGCCGAACACATGTGAGACTCCGTTCTCCACGAACCGAAGAGGGGCGGCAAGAAACGGATTACCTTCCATTTCTTCTTCTTCTTCTTCTTCTTCTCCTGTTGAACGTCGAACATCCTTTGGAGATTTAAGTACTTCTGACCTACTACAATTGAAAGAATGTTGTATACTCCGTAAAGATGGTCCATTGTCTTTACTCACAACTTCTCCATCTATTGTGCCTACATTAGTATCCTTTGACAGATTACACAATTTGGTTTCGAGAAACCGGGATATGTTCATCTGGAGGTTCTGCTCCAACCTCATAGAAACAGGGACGAGCATAAACAAACGGCATCTCCTCCGCTTCTCCTGAATAACGAATAATATCCTTGACTACATCAGCAAGACAACAGTAAGTGACTAAAATACCAGAACCAGATCCCAAACCCTCTAACGCCTGAACAATGTCCAGAGAGATACCCTCTGCTATACCAGCTATGCTAGCATACAACTGAGCAGTCTTCCCAATGCTATAGATATACTGAACCGCTATACCGATAAGCGTATCAAGAGCAGGTTCCTTATACATAGTAACCTCTACACTCTTCGCAAACCTGAGCCACTGCATTGAAAAAAGCTTTCTCTTTTCTCTGCTCTGACTTCTTCCACCTTCCCCAACTCCATTGCTCATATTCAAACTTACAAGTTCACCCAACATAACATGCAGAACCATTTCTTGAGTGAGAAACCAACGGAACAAATCAACTCATTTCACACAATGTTCTTTACTTTGGCACCTAACAATGATAAGAGATGATAAAACATCATCAGACCCAACAATAAAATTAGCAACAAAAAAAACGAAGAATCAAACACATCGTTATCGAGTTCAAATAAATGCAGTAGAAAGCAACAAACGACACTGCGAGAAAGTAAATCCAATAAGGTTTAAGGGAAGTATGAATACTTACCGGAGAGAGGAAACTTTCTCCATTGCAAAACTCACCCCCATGGACAAAAATCCACAGACGAAGAAGAGCACGGAGGCGAACTTGTGGGCTTTTTAGCTTGCCGAACAAAATCTCAATATAATGGGCCTTGAAAGTTAGCCCATTATCTAATGTATAGACTATTTTCATTATTGCCAGCTTTTTGAGTAACGTTATAAATATCACTTTGATAATAACAAATCATTTTTATACAGCATACATAAAATCTACACTCGTTTTTAGAGATTTGCAATCGAAAATACAATTCAATTTTATATTTTTATCAGACGATCTTATATATATAAAAAAAAAAAAATCACGTGAAACATAATTTTTTATATAAATTGTGCAGTGGCAAGGAACAGAGCTTGTCTCATTGAGTTGTCATAGTTACAGTTTTGACAAAAAAAAAATGATAATTCAAATCCGAAGATGTATACAGCAACAAAAAAGTGACAGTGAAGAGTGTACATCAAAATATTCGACATTAATATCAATATATGGCAAGACTATCTCAAATATACAATTTATATATTTGTAAAATATATATAAATGTTTACATCGTAGCTAGAGATCGACAAGAAAGCTTTTTGCAGAAAGTGTGATGATATATGACAGTGTGACAGAGCATTGGATCGGTAGCCTTTTTACTCTTAATCAATCAGAGAACGTACACACCATAATTTACAAAACTTTTTGTCTTTATTACCTCTAATTAACTATTTTCTCTTCTCATTGTCTGTTTATCATACATGTGTATTGTATCTTGATTGTAGACTAATAATATTTGTTGGTTAACAACTTAACATGCATGTCAATGTGATACATTTGTTTGAGTTAACAACATATAACGACGATACCATTACCCGACCGTGATCTTAAGTTAAGTGGAAAGGTGTACTAATTAGTACCATATTAAGTTCAAATGCGACCTAGTATGCTAGTTAATAGGAGTTGTGTGCTCAAAACCATTCACAATGAATTTCCCTTTGTAATTGAGTCAAATGTTTGTCAGACTTACATGACATTATATATAATAACGTTAGGTGTTTTATTGGGTAATTGGAACTATATGGATTTAAATCTTGACTAATGATTACAAAATTATCATCCAATCTTGTTACATCCACCACTTGAGTTCTGCGCTGCGCATCAAACATAAACATAATCTCATATATAATTCCTCAGGTAACCTAGTATAGCTAATAGATTGCAATCCTTTCACATTATCATGCTATCTTTCAATGAATCTGAATTTGTTTAGCTTGTCGTTTTCAATTTTTATTCATTTTGTTCTAGTCACTTATTCTACAAAAAGACCTAAGTAAACTAAACCATGTACCATGTATCTGTATTGTGTGTCGTTAGATCCTATATGAAGAAGCTACGTATACATAAATGAGAAAATTCAAAGCACATGAACGCTAACATAGTAATTTTATTGATCCACAAGTTAACGTTAACTTGTATAGAAATATATCAGGAAAAAAGTAGTTGAAAATTAACTACCGTATTATTTTTTGTTTCGTGTCCCCTCTCTTGAAAACACATCGAACATTTAATTGTTTCCATAATCTAATTTCACATAGGATTATCACTTCCTCTACTTGTCCCGTTGAATTGGACCGACGACATCCGATTACTACTACTACCATGTAACAATGAGTATAAAGTCGAAATGTTTTGGGATGCTGAAGAAGAAGAAGAACTACCCATTAATGGCATTTGAAAATGGCTTACCATTCGCCTTGGATCTGTTGCCTCCATATTCCACGAACCAGCTGATGACGATGAGGGAAACAAAGATTGTGTAGTTGTTGTTGTTGTTGTTGATAATGTGGTCATTGGACATACCAAGAACTGTGATGGAAATGGGACAAGACTATGTAGTTGATGTTGATGGTGATGATAATCTGCCTGAAAACTTGAATTTTGTTGTTGATGATGATGTTCCATGTTCTGATAGGCTCCATAAGACCCAATGTGATGACTGTTTGTTAAAGAGACATCCTTTTCATCACCACTCTCGTTGTGGTTTTCATCACAGCTAGTAGTAGTAGTAGCAGACCCATTGATTTTAAATCCGATTTGGGTCGGATCTTGACCCGGCCGTTGACCAAGATTCAAGAAAGACTGATGATGGTTGAAACGACTGAAAGTCTCGGGCGAGACGGGCAACGGAGGAAGCTCATCGATCTCCTCTTTGGCTGCATCGAGCAACCAGTCAACGGCTTTGCTAGGCTGGTCGAGGCCGAGGCGTTCTTGAAGATCATAGAGCTGGATAGCAGTGGGGACTGATAATCTCACACGTCTGTCACGTAGACCACGCAACGTACACACTTTGCTGTGACGGTCTTTGCCTCCAAAGGCGCGTGAAACCCTAACGATCCTTGGATCCTTTGATTTCATCCACGAAGAAGAAGAAGAAGAAGTCGAGGTTGGCGGCTTCGTAGTCACGGTTTTTCCACTGGTGGCTACGGCTACGACAGCTTCTTCTTTTGCTTCTTCGATTTCTCCTTCATGTCTTGTCCTAACGTCGTCGTTTGCATCTTTCCAAGGGATGGTATTCATAATGCCTACGGTCAAGATCTCTATATTTATTATCAAAACCCAAAAAAATGTAAATTCATTTGCAGAAATGATAATTTAAGGGAAATGAATTTTCCAAAAAAAAACAATTTAAATTCTAATCTCATAAATATCCTTTAGAGTTTTGAATCTTTTATAAAACGAGTGGCTGATAATGTAGTGAAATCCACAAAATATAATTAAAAACGAAGAAAATTAGGGTTTAACTATGATCTTTTATAGATCTAATTCTTTTAGAGACCGGAAACATGAGATGCGTTTTCTTACCTAAACTTTTCAGTTTGTACGGTCCTGAGCCTCAACAGCAAATCTAGGGTTTGGTTGTTCTATAAAGTAAGTAATAAGATGATGATGATGATGATGAATAAGAAGATAAATATAGAGAAGAAAGTATGCGATTCGATTTTCCTTTATTAAAGTATGAATAAAATGAAAATAAGAAAATAAAATAAAATAAAATAAGAAAGACGAAGATGCTTTGGGAGATGAACATATGAGAACCCTATCAATATCATAAGCCTCCAAAATTTAGAAGAATTGCGACTATATACTTGTTAAAAAGCAATGGTTGTGGTAGTGCAACGTGGCCAGACTTCGCTATCCTCGAAGGGAAAACGGAATAAATGCGTTGATTAAGCAGTCAAATTCATTTATATCTTTAATACCATAGATCATATACGGAGTTCTATATACAGATGAGAAAACACAAATCGAATACGTGATATGAATGGCAATTATAGGACGGCAAAGAAGAAGGTCCCGAATTAACAAGTAAACGTGAATATCCAACTTTTAAAGAGTATCGATACCAAATTAATCAAACATATATTACGTTAAGTTATATATAATAGTAGCTTGTTAAAACATCTAACTAATACTCTTAAGATAAAATAACGAAAATATTAGGGGTTATAATATACATACAAATCGTTATGAAATGGATAATGCATAAGTATTTAATTTATATGTATAAATTTATCAGACGTTAATAAATTCGTTAAGTAAACATTTTTATCAAGTATCAATGTGTTGATATAATTAGGTAAGGTAGGACATATAAGGATCTTTTATCCCTCAAAATTGTGATCGTCCACCATATTTTGCAGCCGCCATTGCAGTCACTAGCTACTAAAAAGTAAAAGTGAACTTGGATCTATAATGATATCCTGACCGGTTTACCATATCACTTACTATCTTTATTTGGGACAAATCCATCACGATTACTATCACAGATGTAAGAACTACCATCACTTTTTACCAAAAAAAAAAAACTACCATCACTTCAAGATGGTGTTTCTTTATGTAAATCATCAGAATAAAGACTTATAGGATTTGCTTAAGATTTGTTCAAAAAAAAAAAAAAAAAAATTGCTTAAGATATGTTATGATTCTTCGATTTAAGAGATATGGTATTTTTGAGTAAACTTACAATGACTATATATATATATAATATATGTATATGGAACCGTATATGAAATACAATTCACATATATAGTATTATATATATATGGTCCCTGTGTATATTTGCATGGGCATGCTGTTATCGAGAATATATTAACAAAAGGTTGTAGATTAACTAATGCACGCCTCGTGTACCTTATTAAGTCATATGACTTCCTTTTTAAACACAAGTACATTTACTAGACATCACTTTCTTTTTTTCTGAGCGAAAACAGTTTTAACATCACTAAACCCTAATTTATATCTGCTTTAGGTGAAAACAGTTTTAACATTTTTCTTTATCAAAAGATTCTCTTCTAAGTTAATTTGTGACTAATTTGATATATAAGATCTAGTAATATATGTGATATTTAAGTAGAAATATATATACCTGTATATGTATAAAGTATAAAAGTAATTTCATTCGATTGAGTCAGTATAATATACATAGTTATTCGATAACTTGTTTTGAAAGCTTACAATATTGTCTTAAAATAGTAATATGAAAATAGAAGCAGATGGAAGCAATCCTTAAGAAACAAAACAAAGCAGTGGGAGAAATAAAGTGTGATGATGATCATTGTATGTTAATAGGACATCACATGGTTAAAAGGAGAAATCGAACAAACCAAGAATCCACTAAGTCATGTCTACTTCACACACTCCAAAGTTTGTGGTCTCATGAACAAATATTGGAGTTTAATAGCTTTTCAATACTTGGAAGCGATATAATAAGTAATAGTTGATTATGCGAGGATCAAAGAAAATAATATCTCAAAATGATCACATGCAGCTGCTACACGATACATACTTGAAGACTTCTTACATATAAATGTTTGATATAAAGTACAATAATTAATTTTCAAAGTTGGATAGTAATTATTTATCCCATGCGGACATACCCCGTTCTTTTGATATTTTGAGTGCCCAAAATCATTCGTAGATATGATGATGATGATTGCAAAATATATGAATAATAAGCTAAAGCTAGCAACACCAAAAAAAACGAATGAATTAAGTGAGGTTACGTGGTTATTGCCAAATAGAACAACCAATCATTAATCACAGTCGATGAAAGAAAATCTAGTAGATGGTACCGTCGGTACGCATGCCGGCCATTTCGAGACGTATACAATTTAGATTCCTCCACTGGAGTTTAAGATCTTTATCAAAATTATACAAACACGTTTTTATATATATATATACACAATATAGATAAATACATTTCTGAGAGTCTATCATTATATAGACGACTAATTAAATATTCCAGAGAATTGATACTTCTCCGGGAGATGTTAGTATATAATCCGCATGTGAAGAGTTAGCTGAAAAACGTGCAGAAGTATGACTTATTAAAGATTGTGTACTCGAATTTTCACATCCGAACATATTTGAAAGTACTTTGGCATAGCAGCTAGTTGTATATGTTGAATTATAAACTTTGGTTTGGGCTCTCCCACTTGTCCAAGATTCAAAGCAAAAGTCAAGAAGCCCAAGAAGCCCAAGAAGAAGAAGTGTGTAGAAGAAATTATGGATAAGACTAAGAGAAGGATCTAGAGATAGCTCAAGTAGTATAAATAGGGATGCTTGGCTCACTTGTAAAAGCATCCCACAACAAGCAAAAGCAATCATAAATAAAGAGTAGTAGTTTTAAGAAAGAGTTCTCTCTAAAAGAGTTATAAAACTCTCTCTAAATATAAAGCTTGAGTAGCAAATCTCTTTTCTAAATACGGAGGCTAACTTTTATAGTAGCAGTCCAATTTCCAACTTATCCGCTACAAGAAAC
>CAKOAT010675153.1:320070-344182 GCA_932364175.1 Eruca vesicaria subsp. sativa | reverse complement strand
AAAGGAGTTCGAGATGACTGATATTGGATTGATGTCATACTACCTTGGCATTGAAGTAAAGCAAGAAGAGAAGGGAATCTTCATTACTCAAGAAGCTTATGCTAAAGAGATGCTACAGAAGTTCAAGATGGATGACTCAAATCCAGTTTGCACGCCAATGGAATGTGGAGTCAAGTTGTCAAAGGAAGAAGAAGGAGAGAGTGTGGATCCAACACTCTTCAAGAGCCTTGTTGGAAGCTTACGTTATCTAACATGTACAAGGCCTGATATCTAACATGCGGTTGGAGTTGTGAGTCGTTTCATGGAGCATCCAACAACAACTCATTTCAAGGCAGCTAAGAGGATTCTACGCTATATCAAAGGTACAAGCAATTTTGGCTTGTATTACTCTATTTCTGACGATTACAAGCTTGTTGGATATAGCGATAGCGACTGGGGAGGAGATGTAGATGACCGGAAAAGCACAAGTGGCTTTGTGTTTTTCATTGGAGAGACGGCCTTCACATGGATGTCAAAGAAGCAACCAATTGTCACTCTTTCAACTTGTGAAGCGGAGTATGTGGCGGCTACTTCATGTGTCTGCCATGCTATATGGTTACGAAGCTTGCTAAAAGAGTTGAGTCTACCACAAGAGGAGCCAACGAAGATCTTTGTTGATAACAAATCAGCAATAGCATTGGCGAAGAATCCAGTTTTCCATGATCGAAGCAAGCATATTGATACCCGTTATCACTACATTAGGGAATGTGTCACCAAGATGGAAGTGCAATTGGAGTATGTGAAGACAAATGACCAGTTAGCTGATATCTTTACCAAGCCTCTCAAGCGTGAAGATTTTATCAAGATGCGGAGTTTGCTTGGAGTGACAAACCAAGTTTAAGAGGGGGTGTTGAATTATAAACTTTGGTTTGGGCTCTCCCACTTGTCCAAGATTCAAAGCAAAAGTCAAGAAGCCCAAGAAGAAGAAGTGTGTAGAAGAAATTATGGATAAGACTAAGAGAAGGATCTAGAGATAGCTCAAGTAGTATAAATAGGGATGCTTGGCTCACTTGTAAAAGCATCCCACAACAAGCAAAAACAATCATAAATAAAGAGTAGTAGTTTTAAGAAAGAGTTCTCTCTAAAAGAGTTATAAAACTCTCTCTAAATATAAAGCTTGAGTAGCAAATCTCTTTTCTAAATACGGAGGCTAACTTTTATAGTAGCAGTCCAATTTCCAACTTATCCGCTACAAGAAACGTTATCCCGCTAATATACCCAACAGTATATAGTTATTAATGTTCGTTATGTTGTTTATAATATGTACACAAAGTTACTGTAAATAATATAAGACAATAAACGATGATAAGTTTAAAATGTATAGGCAGATGGAGAGTGAAGAGGTTGGGCATCTCGAGAAAAAACTGAAGAGAACAGAAAGAGAAAGGGAGTTATTTACTCGATGGTTATGGTCCCCCCTCCCAGTTTCCATTCAATTTTTTCTCTTGTAATTTAGTCAATTCAATTTTTTTAGTCACCAACAATTACATCTTTTTATTTTTGTTATTTATAAGTTCTAATAAGAACGTTAGTTCTATATGGCGTGGCCACTTTTGACAAATTAATGGGAATGATAATTTCACCGGAACAAAATTACTATAAATTATTTTGCTGTTGAGGCTCAGTGTACGATATATACTTGGAGCATAGTGTAAGTAATGCTGTTATCTTAATTTTTATTTTGGGTAAGTGGCTTGTTAAATGTAATAAGCACATGCCGATGAGGATACGTAATTTAAAGTAGACGGGTTTTAGAGAAAAATGGAATCGAAGAAAAAATCAAAGTTACATAACAACTGAACTGATTCTATTGCATAGGCTAATAAACGTTTTCTCTGCACTGTTCCTGTCCCAAACACCAATCCCTATGTTCAATGCATAGGGTAAATTTCTCGATAGAAACCTAACATACGTCTTCTTTATTTTACTTTTGTCATCCCCAACACTCATATTTTGTGTGTTAGATAACTTAGATGTGTTACGCAAAGACTTTTTGCCAACATATATGCAATTTTTTTTCATGCTTGTACAATGGTGTACACACTTAAACCCAAAACAACAATGTGTGCACATGCACAATGCAGAGTAAGGAAATTTTCACTTTCACAACGAGAACCTTTCGTAGTTTGGCCCAACAGAAGAAATGTAAACGTTTAACACTATTAAACAAAAGCCCAGTCTGTCTGTAAACAAGTTGGGTCATCAGAGAAGCATATAGTCATATACAGTGTATTATTTATCCACACACAAAAGTCTTCTTCCACAACAAATAATGCTTTATAATATGATGGAGGTATTTGGTGTAGAATTAAGTATTAAACATATCTAAGTGACCTTTGGAAACTCTATTACACCAATCCATAGTAAATTCGATTTTATATTAGGTACATCATTTAGAAAAATGAGCCTAAACGAAAAATAAACCAAAGTTTGGTTGACCATGCTTATTGCTTAATGTTATCATGTCCCTGCAACTTGGTAGTATATTGTCGTGAAGTAATAATAAATACACACGTGGCATACTCCGTCAAGCGAAACGTGTCAATTATCTTATCGCCTTTTCAGAAAAATATATTTGAATTAACATTTTTCTAACATGAACAGAAAAAAAAGAAATACAAGTTGGCCACTATGCGGATCCCACTTCTCGATCTGCTCTTGATTGTTTGCGTCTCTTTAGGAGATCCTCCTCCATTCCTCTCCAACTTGTTTATAATTCAATTCTTATGGTTTTTATGAAATTTTAGCACTGCATGAATTCTAAAAATCTAAAAATTGCTACCTAAATTCTAAAAATTGTTTCTCGTTTTCCTCTTGGTCACTACTATTATTTATGAAACTAGGTGATTTTCCCGTGCATCACGGGTATAAAATATTTATTAAATAAATATACTATAATAATTGATTACTATTTACTATTAATTTTCAATTAATTTATAATTTGCATACATGACTTGTATTAATAATATTATTTTACTTTAATTAGACATATTATTTTAGAAATATTATATCTAGTCAATTTTATTATTTTATAGTCGATTTTACTGTTATTATTTGGATATATTAGATTACATTCTTTTATCTGAATTCAACTATAATATTTTTTTATTCTAAATATATTAAATTTTGTTTACTTCTATTATTTACTTTTAGGTTGTTTGATGTCTCAGATGTCAATATATTTTAGAAAAGTTATTTATAACTTAAGATATATTATGCCTATAATGAAATATAAAAATAATTTTGATTTCAAATTACATCAGTCGATATAAAGATAATATTTGAAGTCTCATGCATATATATAAATTTCACAAAATAAATCAAATTAAATTAATATTATTTATCATTTAAATGTGCCTGTATTTTCATAATATTTATCAAGTTATATGTTTCTTTAAAATATAGTAGAAAATAAAGCAATAATCAGTAGGAAATTACATACTTAAGTAACTCATATATTTTTGGAGATTCATGAACACATATCAATATTTATAATAACTAAAATATTTTATAAATTCTAAATAATTTTATATCTTAGATTTATTGAATGATAAACTGAAATTATTTTAAATTATCTTTAAAATGAGAATTCGGATTTGCTTTGGTATTTTTATTATGGTTATATTAAGTTACACAAACATAAAATTTTTAAAAAATTAAAAATTAAGAAACATATAATTTAAATAATGATAGATTATAACATATCTATGTCACTAAAGTATATAGTGGTATGATATTTTAAAATATTTTGTAATTATTTGATTAAAAGATGTTAATTGTTAAAAATATTATAATTTCTCTTAAAAATAAGCAGTAGAAATTGTGGTTGTATTTGAGAAGTCATATTATATAAGTAAAATTTAACTTATAAATTTTTTTTTGCTTTAGTTGAAAGATACTATAGTCAACTAAATATATGAAAATAAATAAAATATTCAATAATTTTAATTAAAAACTATTTTAGTTAATAAAAACATATACTTGTTTATGTTACTTAAAATTATGTTTAAAAGTATTTTTTTTTCAAATATCAAAATTATATGTGTGAATTTTTTGCTATGAAATCACATTATATAAAAAATATATATTTTCATATAAGAAAATACAGATATAAAGAAAGTATTTTATTAATTAAAAAGTACATTTTATGTTATTTAAAATATTTTTAATGGATGTTACTATTTTGTTAATTTTCCCTTTTAATGAAATCATATTATATAAACATATATTTTCCTTTTTAATTTTTCCTTTTAAATTTTAATGGATGTTACTATTATATTTTTTCTATTATAAATTTGTTGGAAATTTTTAAAAAGAAAACTAAATACAAAACTAATAATACTATTTTACTATTATGATAGTATATTACTATTTTGTGAACTTTCTTTTTTAATGAATACATATTATATAAACATATATTTTCGTTTTTAAATTTAATAGTTTTTTTCTTTTTTATTATAAAAGTTATTTGGAATGTTTTAAAAAGGAAACTAAACATAAAATTAATAATATTATTTAAATATACTATTTAAATATATTCATCAAGGGTATCATAGTAATCAACCGGTGTAAGAGTCAACGTGAGCGCGCCACATAGGAAAGTGACTTCTCAAATAATATTATAGAGATCACACCACTGAATATATGTGTATTATTTAAACAATAAAATTATAAACAGAATAATTTATACTTCAAACATATATTTTTTCTAACAATTTAATTTTAATAATATATTGATATAAATTTTAAGATGAGCTTAAATTAGCACACATTCTTATACAATAATAAGCTAAAAAGGAAAAAAGAAAAAGTATTCATATTTAATTTTTGATTTGCTTGTCGGGGGCCCAGTCAGGCTGGATACACGTGGCAATAAAGTGATTGTCTTAGTTGAGCACGTTGATAATTAGACACGTGTCAAGTTGTACATCAACAAGTAGCCTACGTCTACGCTAAGCTCTCTCCCCCACTTGATGCTCTTTTCCACGTGGCGCGGTGGGTGGTCGTCTATCTTTTCTTTTTTTCCACCAAAAAGAAAATATAAAAAAACATTATTCAAACCATACTACTAAATTTTATAATAATTAATGAAATTTAATAACAGTTTCGCTGATAGTAATAAAAGTTTCATGGCATATTAAGTGGAATTTTGGTATATTTCGTATTTTTTTTAAAGCTCAACTTGTGTGAAATATACTAAAGTGATTTAACTCCGTACAACGTCGTCAACTATGCTTGTGAAATAATTCAAAAACATGATTTTCTTGATAAATATAAAAATACTGCAAATTGTAGTACTATAGTTTATAATAGTAACACTTGGTGGTTATTTTAAGACAAATTGTTTCGTCTCTCTCGATATCGTAAAACTCAACAAATTCGAGTTCGGATTCTCTGACCTCAGTTTTTCAGATATTTGAATCAGCATTTGCTGTTTTTTTTTCTTAGTTTTCATTCTTTGATCATGGAGATGTTAAGAGCGAGGGGAAGCACAAACGGCGTCGTTCAAGTCCCCAAGTTTTTCGTCACGAGCAACTATTTTTGTCACAGAGACTCTGACCATGGTGAGAATCGTGAAGAAGCAAAGAAGGAGGAAGAAGAAGGTAAAGATATTGAGCTAACGTTAGGTCTCTCTCTGAATGGTCAGTTTGGTACGGATCCGAGATCGAGGAAGAGGAAGAACTTCGAACTGGCTCGATCTTCTTCCATACCGGAAGGTTTCGTCTTCGACGGACAAAGATCCGGTGGAGATATGCGGCAGACGGTGACGTGTGGAGCTTCGGACATGTTCCAGCTGGATCGGACGCGTTCTCTTCCTGTCAAAACGGAGACGGAGGCGAAGAGGAAGCGACAGGAGAATACAACGGTCCAAGCCGAGGCGAAGCCGTTTCTGTTATTTAACGTTCCTCCTCCGACAAAGGAGAGAGAAGAGAAAGATGGTTTTCTTGTCCCCGGACCGGTCAACGGGAGGGGTAAAAACGGAAACACGGCGAAGAAAAGGAACCAAGAAGTTTCGGGGATGGAGAAAGCTAGGAACATTTTGGAAGACATGCCGTGCGTGTCGACGAGAGATGTCGGAGCTGACGGGAAACGTGTGGAAGGGTTTCTTTATTGGTACGGAGGGAGCAAGGAGGAGGTGAAGATAGTGTGTGTTTGCCACGGGAGTTTTCTTTCTCCGGCGGAGTTCGTTAGACACGGCGGAGGTACCGTGTCCGACGGTGGTGGTGATGTTACTAGTAATCCTCTTAGAGATATTGTTGTTAAACTTCCTTCTTCATCTTTGTAGTTCATATTACTCTTTAGGAACCCAATTGTTGTTAAATGATTCTAAAAAATATTTTGTTTCATCTTGGATTCATTCCGTTTGCAAAATTACATTGAGTTTCTATAAGGTTAATTGTATTCTCATTCTCAAACTTTTTAAAAACAATTTTAGGGTATTTTCCAAAAAAAATTTCAAAGAAAACAACTCAAAACTATATAATACAACAATTTACAAGTGGAAAACATTATGTCCTTCCTATTATCAAACTAAAATGTCCTTTTTGCCCTTGAGAAACCATAGGAGTTTATTACCTCTCCTCTTCTAACTACTACACAACATGATGGAGCTCAGGTTGGAGCTGCTTCAAACGCATTACAACTTGCTTCATCGTTGGCCTCGTCGATAGAGAACCCAGCGTACAAATAACCGCTAAATGCAGAACCTCAACGAGATCATCATGCAGACCAACATCCCATAACCCGACCGTGAAAAACTCCTTAGCCCGTCCTTGTCTCAACAACATATCACCCCACTGCACAATATTAAAACCGTTACTGTACGTAACAAAAGAAGGATCAAGCACCTTCTTATCCGAAAGCAGCTCCAAAAGCACCACTCTGTAACTATAAACATCGGCCTTATCCGAAACCCTACAAGTCATCGCGTACTCTGGCGCCACGTATCCAAACGTACCCGCCACGCCTGTCATCGCGTGCGTTTCCGACGCATTGAGCAGCCTGGCTAACCCGAAATCAGATAAATAAGCGTTGTGATCATCATCCAAGAGGATGTTGCTGGGTTTGACATCACGGTGGAGAACACGTGGGACGCATTGGGCGTGGAGGTAAGCGAGAGCTCGCGCTCCGTCGAGAGCGATCTTGTGAAGAACACTCCAATCCACAGCTCTTTTGGAACGTTCTTGGATGAATCTCTAGAGGTTGCCTCCAGGGAGATAGTTGTAAACCAAGAACATCTCGGTCTCGCTCGCGTGGTAGCCAATGAGAGTCACGAGGTTCGTGTGTCTAAGCCTACCGAGCATTTTGATCTCTGCGTGGAACTGTTGAACGCCTTGGAACCGTCCGATCGATAGGCGTTTGATAGCAACGACAACGTTTTGAGAGATAACTGCTTTGTATGTTGCTCCGAATCCACCGTTACCGATTAGATTACTGGCATTGGAGTTTCTTGTAGCATTAACAACGTTGTCGAAGGTTATTGCAGCTCCTATGTAGATGAACATAGTGACTTTGGTTTGGTAGTGGTGGTGGCCATGATCTTTGATCTTGGATGCAACTTCTTCCTTGTGTAGAGGAAGAGAAGGATAAGAGCGATGAGAACAGAGACAATGGCTGAAGCTGTTGTCTAGTGGCGAAGATACATAATCCCGTTGGAGAGGAATGAAGGTGGATGATAGATGTCAACTGTGTGGAATGGAGGGTGAATCCATACACCATGTGTTATTCCAATGCTCTGCAGCGAGGCATGTATGGGCCCTGTCGGGTATTCCTCAACCGAAATTTGAATTTCAAAGTAGGAATGTTTTCAAGAACATGTATTACCTTATGGATTATAAATCATTGTAACTTATTATAGAAAAAAATTTAGACCTTCATCACAAAAATTTATGTGAGATTTTTAATAGTTTTAGTAATTTATACTCGTTTTGAAAATTTCAAAATACAACATATATATAAAAAAAGTCTAATGTTTATTATATGAATATTGTAGTTGTGTAATTTATTTTAATAATAAAAATTCAACATCCTCAAAGATGAATGAAGTCTAGATGGTTTTCATAGGTAAAACACGAAAAGAAGTGAACCGAGGTCATCACTTCCTTAGCCAGTTGAATGAATTGGGGCCTCGACACGATGAACTCACGACTTTAATCAGCAAAATCAAAGAACTTTCCAAAGATGCTTTGATCGATCCTATTGCGAAGGAAGATTTCATCAAACGCATAAGGTTTTGTCTCATTGGATATCAAGCCATCGGAGACATGAAGATCAAACTGGAGGATATGATGAAGGCTATAAACTGATGAATTGTGTTGCAAGCAAGCGTATGTCAATATACTATAAAAATATTATAAACTAAATTCACGGATATAAATATTATATGAAAATATATATTATTTATATAATATTATAAATTTGGAATAATAAGTTAAAATTATAAAAATATATTTTTTAAATAATTTAACAATCAATCATAAAGTTTTCATAAATTTGATATAGAAATAACTGATAAATATTTAGTAATAACAAATGCTTGTGAAATTGTATATGTAATTATAACATTAACCTCTCTATCACATACTCTGAATCTTCTTAGATCTTTTCTTATTTTTTCCAATTTATCATTTCTTTTTATTAGATTTTTGCTAATGTTTTCCTAATTTTTACATATTTTTATTAAATATTTATTTATTTCTAAATAGCAATATAAAACATGCAATCAAAAATCTATCTTAGGATTATTTTCAATTATAAAATTATTTTAATTACTATATTATTTAACTTAGAAGCAAAACATTTTTTATAGATTAGACGAATTGTTAAATATAATTCTTCCAATCTACAAAACCTAATTATTTATAAAGCATACATTATATATAATTAATAATTATTATAGGTACGACTTTATTTTTATATGATATGAAATCTATATATATTTTGCTATAGATTGTTTCTTATTCATTTTTATGTAGTATATAAATATAAAAACAATTAATCAAACATTATTACAGTTGGTAGCGTAAGTTAATAGTTGCTATCAGTTTGCTGTTTTGAGTCAGTTAATTAATACTAACTGTTGTTTGTCGATGGATTATAATAGTAATTCAAGTAGCGATCAACTTTTGGAATTTGATTGATTCGTATGTGTGAAATTCTTTTTTCCCTATAAATATCCAATCTAGTAGAGCACACAGAAGCCAAAAACAAAAATCCAAATTTCTCAGGAAAATAAAAAACAGAGAAGAGTATCATGAGTTCCAAGAAGGTGAATGAAGGAGTGGAGATGGTGCTTATGGGAAAAACTATAAAGAATGTGATCCGAGGTAATCAGTTCGCGAAGCAGTTGGACTTTTATTTTTTTTAATATAAACTTTGATTTTACAAAGTTTGAAAAGAAAAAATAGATTTTTTTTAAAATTGTGAATAACTTTATAATGTAAATTTTTTTAATGTTTTAGGTCGAATTGTTTAGATGCAAATAATCATTTGTTTTGATGATTTTTTAAATTAATTTAAAGATAATTAAGTTCGGACAAAACTCATAATTATTATTAAGTTGGAAACATAATATGAAGAATTAAAATCCAGTAATTTAAGACGGTGTCGTTTTCTTAAGACAAACTGAGACATGATAAGGGGCCGTATTAGGAACGTCGGCTCACTTATTTGAGTTAAATAAGGCCTTATGAAGAGAAACGTAGGCCCATTAGTGTATATATCCAGAACGGGTCGGGTTTACGACCCGGATTTGGAGAAAACCCTAGCCGAAGTGTAATGACGCATATATAAGCTTATGTGAGATTGAAAGCCCTAGTCTTTTGCGAGAGTGACGGAGAGAGAGATTCAGCTGCGTTCGTTGGGCAAGCAATACCTCTGTTCTGAGCAAAAGCCATGGCGACAGGTAAAACAGTGAAAGACGTCTCTCCTCATGACTTCGTGAAGGCTTACGCTTCTCATCTCAAGCGATCTGGCAAGGTTTGTTGTTTTAGCTCCAAGTTTCCACATTTCTGAAGTGTGTTTATTCAGTAGGTGTTGAGCTTTTGGAATAACAAAGGCAGATTATATTGTTGGTTAGATAGATTGAAATTAGAATCATTAGCGAACAATAATCTTTTAAGTTTAGATTTCAATGAAATTAGATTCACAATGTTCAAAAGATAGGAACATTAATTGAAGCTCACTCAATTAACTCGTCTGACATGTTGATAACCATTCCTTTGTGTTTAAATGTTCCTTAGGACCTAATGTATTATTGACTGTTGTATGTTTCAGATCGAGCTTCCATCATGGACAGACATTGTTAAGACCGGGAAGCTGAAGGAGCTTGCCCCATACGATCCTGATTGGTACTACATCAGAGCCGGTTAGCAGCATTCTTACCCCTAGTCCCAGCTTTATTTCTTAACACTCATATATTGTATAAAAGTTTTATAAGAATGGATCTCTTATTATGATGCAGCATCTATGGCAAGGAAGGTCTACCTAAGGGGAGGTGTTGGAGTTGGTGCGTTCCGTAGAATCTATGGTGGCAGCAAGAGAAACGGCAGTCGCCCACCACATTTCTGCAAGAGCAGCGGTGGCATTGCTCGTCACATCCTTCAGCAGTTGGAGACAATGAACATCGTTGAGATAGACACCAAAGGGTAAAGTTTCCTTCTATGGATTCCCTTTTATAACCAATGCCTTCTCTTTTTTGTTTATTCTTTTTTTTTTGAGAAAAGAGACTGATGGTTACAAACTGGTTTTGTGTCTTGTCTTCAGAGGAAGAAGAATCACTTCCAGTGGTCAACGGGATTTGGACCAGGTCGCTGGACGTATTGCAGCTGAAGTTTGAAGATCTGAATGATGCTTTTAGTTCTTCACTACTTTTGAAACCAGTTTTCTGTTTTTAGTGTTTTATCCTGCAAAACCATTATCAATATTGTTGGAACCGCGCTCACTGCGTTAAGAATCTTTTTGTTGAGGTCTTTGAACATTAAAAATCCTTCTTCCGTTTATGTTTTCTGTCTCGTAACTCCCCAAGTATCGTCCATCCACTATTACTGTGATCCCAGTTTCTGAGAATTACTTGCTTATTTACTGTGTTGTCCTTAGTTTCATCCACTATCACTCGATCGTTTATTACTGTGACCCCAGTACTGTAACTGAGAATTACTTGCTTATTACCGTGACGATTCCAAAAGATGGATCATGAACGAGGAAACAAAAGCTTTGTAGGTTGCAACTTATTGATTGCTTCTTCAAATGGTAACAATTTTGTTTGGCAAGTTATGTTTGATAATATGGACAGGGACAACAACAAAAACTAATGTGTTGTGCAAATGGAAAGCAGTGGTGTTTAGAGGTCTTGCTGGTAGAAGAGATCGCTCATGTAAGCTCCTGTCTCACTCCAAAACGATGTACTGCAGCATCTCTTGTGTTGCGTTTTGTGAAACTTGGGATCTCGAGGTATCGTCGGGTGTTTGTTCGACCTTTAAATGGCCAAAACGACAACAGTTTATCTGTCTGTGTAATATTGCTATCATCAAGACGAGAACCGTTGTTATTTTACCTTCTGGGGATAAATGGTCGATCAAAGTATGGCATTGGTTGTGCCTTTGGGACCAATTCTTTCCTCAACCTTCTTAACTCTTCTTCCTCTGCTACCTTTTGTTGTTGTCCTCTATCTGCTTTGCATTGCTCCATCAGTCTCATTTTCTCAGCAACCTAGTACAAATGAAACAACCGCAAACAATGAAGCCGAATTGCTGAGGATTTTTATTAGCCATTGCAAGATCATCTTTTACCTGGTAATCAAATTCTGCACGTTCCATTGCTCGAATGTCTGAATGGAGCTTCAAATCTACTGGTATTGTGATACCTTTCACATGAGGCTTAACCAGACTCTGAAGCAGAGAACAACAACATTGCAATGTTTAAGTCAAATCTTCTGCAAAAGCTTTTTTTTTTTAACTTAATAACATTATCATCTTACTATCAAGTGTGAATTTCACCATACGACATCAAAATATCAAATAACTCTTTAAACGATATGGTATGATATTAACTTAATGCTTATAAAAGAGCAAAGGATAGTCTCACCTCAGGTTCATCAGTTGTCGAGGGAAGACCTTGAGCTATTGGGATTCTCATCTTCTCTTCTTCTATCGTCATCTCTAGTAGCTTCTTTGCTAACTCTTCTTCTTTCATTCGTCCACGTTCCTACTTACACATAGACCAAGAATCACAAAACTATTCAATCTAATTATAATTTGATTCTGACAAGTTTATACCTCAGTTCTAAGTTTGAATGGCTTCAAAGAAGTGACTTTGACCTGCTTTTTCTTTGATCTTCTACTACCCATTGAAACGGAAGAGTCCAAGCTCTGTCGTAAATAGATTATCAAGCTTTGTTGTAAATAGAATATATATATATATAGAGAGAGAGAGAGAGAGAATCACAATACATCATCTAACACACTTACATTTCTTCTGCTCCTCCTCCCACCATTTGAATTAAGGCTTGAAACACTGTAACATCACCATATCAGACAAAACAAAAACTGAAGTATGCATAAGTAACAATAGTTGATCATTTATGTTTACCTGTTTTTGTCACATGATGAAGAAACTGAGGCATGAGGTCGTTCCAGTCCCAGATTAGTAGCTGTTAAAACCAAACCAGATGGAAGAAATGAGGAACTCCATGTGACCTCATCAGTCTCAGCTTCCTCAGAACACTTAGGCTGCTGCATGCTCATCCCAGGCAATTCCCATTTCGGAACTTTCTTATCCTCCTTCTCGTTTCCTTCCTTGAACGTTTTTGCCTTTGCAAAGGGGAAGCAAGTAAGCTTCTCGAATGCTTTAACGAGATGCATCACTTTACCATACTCAGGGAGACTCCTTCTAGCTTCTTCAAGCACTTTCTCTCTTCTCCTCTTCATCGAAGAAACCTCAATCTCATCTGATTCCTCCTTCACCACATTCTGGCTGGATTCTCCAGTTTCTTCCTCCGAATCTCTTCCTTTTTCGAAAAACTCTTCTTGAGAAGCACAGAGAGTTTCGTAAGCAATACAAACACATTTCTTCATGTTCTTAGCTCCACACTTACAATCCACTTGTGCGATAACAGACTCTGAATCCTCCTCCTCCTTATTCTCTTTCCTTGCATTCTTCTTCTTCTTCACCACCACGAATCTCCTCTCTATGATACGATTCCGTGGCGAAAACACCTTCTGGCTAAGATTAAGCTTTGTTCTCGTAACCTTCTGCGAAGATTTACTCGACGGAGAGCCGGAGATCCTCTCTCTCAAGACGTTAGGGTTCGAATTCTCATATGAAACTGAAACCATTTGAGCCTTCGATTGGAATCTGATTGGATCCATCACCAGAGTCTCGGGTTTAGCATTGTTTGATTCCATGGGAGATGATTACAGAGGAAGAATAGTTCGCGAATCGGTGAATCGATCTTAGATTTTGAGATGAAATACACAGAAACGCAAGAGTTAGGGTTTAGGTTTGGAGTGAGTGATGCAATATTGGTAGCGAAAAGGAGAGAGTATAGAGGAGGGAGAGGGAAAAATGGGGGGTAAAATATCTGACCGTTGCGACTTGTATGGAGGCGCAAACTTGTAACGGTTCGTTAATTACGGATTAAATTTAAAAGATTTCCGTTTAATGGTTGAGATTATGAATTTCCATTGGGTTTAGGCTTTAAGCCCACTCCATATTATTTGAACGACATCGCTTTAGTTTAAATTAGAGCTCCTCAAACCTTGCCATATCAGGCACAATATGCCACGTCGGACCTTCTGGCTGAGACAAAAGCCTAAGCAATTTACTAAAAAGCCCCCTTTCTTCCTTCCCTCCCTCGCTTCTCAGAGCTTAATAGTCTCTCTGTTTCTCACTTTATCTCGCTCTCACTCTCCATCTCCTTCTCTCAGGAAAGTGAAGAAAAAATCGATTCTTTTAGCTATTTTTCATGCTCATGGTTCTTGGGTGATTGTTGAAATTCTCTTCTGGAATCGTCTCTGAGCCCAACGAGCATGGCGTCGACGGAAGATCATCAAGAATTCGAGAAACCCATCTTCGAATTACACTACACGAAGTTCCGAAGCTCTCGCAAGATGAGGAATCGTTTTGTAGAATCGATGAATCATTACGAAGAGATCTTTTGCTACTACGGAGTGAAGGAAATCCGGAAGAAATCTCCACTCGGTACACGGACGAAGAGGATAAAGAAGCGTTTGATTCGGTGCAGAGAGTGCAGTAAAGGTTTTCGATACGAGAAGTGCTTGAGGAACCATAGCGAAACTATGCATTCGTTGAAAGAGAAGAAGAAGAAGAAGAGCGAATGTACAAGAAGGGATTTGTTGTGTTTCTTCAGAAGTGGTGTGCAGAGAGGAAAGAGGTCGAAAAGAGTTTCCAGGTACAAGAAGCGTCCTCCTCCACTCTCAGTTTCTGCTTCTTCTTCTTCGTTTGTGAATGATGGAGAATTGGTGGAAGTCGCTGAGTGTCTGATTATGTTGTCTACGAGTGGTGATGCTCTGTTTCCGAATCTAGAGATGAATAAGAGAGAATGTGAAGATGGGGAAAAGCTAGTTGGGAAATTAACAAATGAGTCATTGAGTAATGAGGCAACTAAAGAGTTTTTGGGTTTCTTGGGAGACAAGAAGGTTATGAAAGAAGATGAAACGGGTCAGCTGAAACTTGTAGGAGCAGGAAGTTTTGGAGGAGAAGTTGCAGTGGAGAGAGTGAGCTTGGAAGATAGGCCTGAGATGATGTTGCATAATGCTATCGAAGAGAGACTTGACGGCCAAGAAGCTGTATTTGAAGTTTCGTGTTCTGGAAGTAAGATTTTGCTGATGAACAATGAGTATAGGTGTACGCTCTGTGACATGGTTTTTTCGACGTATCAAGCTCTTGGTCGTCACCAGACGTTCCATAAAATGAAGAACAATTCTGAAAAGTCAAAGCATGAGATGCAGAGAAGAGTCCCTAGAAGCTGAAGTTGAGAGTGGCTCAGTGACGTTGACTGGTGGAGTATTTGAGCTGAGGTATTGAAGAAGATGATAAGGTCTCTCCCTCCACTCACTCTCTCTCTTTCTATAGTGGAGTTTTGGAATTTTGTGTTGAAACTCCATCGTATTTGTCTTGTGAAGTGTAACATACGTAAAGACTTTAGCTTTTTTTAAAGTCTTTAGTTTCAAAAGTTGTACAGTATCAGTGTAGTCTTGGTATGGCTTTAGTGATCAGAAAAAAAAAAGGGAAAATTGCCAATAAGGGATGAAATAATGTTAATCTTGTCACCTTAGAATTAAATTCACAATCCTTGTCCCTATAGTATAAATAATAATGAAAATCCTGTTTTGTCCTTAAATTTAATATTTATATGAAAAATTAAAGAAATTAATTAGTGAATCGAGAGGGGGTTATGGATTGGGAGAACGTAGCTGCTGAGGATGTGATAGAGGCTCTACGAGAAGTGGAGTGGTCGACGCCTCCTTGTTCATTGGGAGAGTTCGTCTCTAGATTCGTGTCTCAAATGCAATCTCTACTAGTAATTATATTATCATTTTTTTTCTTTCTCCCGCTTCCAATTCTGGATATTTTGATCTTATGTTTGTTTCATTATTGTTGCAGCTATAGGACGAATTACTTTATCCTGGTTATTTTTGTTATGGGTTAGTGAAAAGTTTGTATTTTTGAGGATTTTTTTGTTTATTTTAAGCTCTTGTAGAGTTTGTTAACATATTTTTTTGTTTTGACTTAGGTCTTGCTTTGATTACAAGACCATTGGCTATTGTGGGTGCTGCTTTTACTGCCTGAAGTATAGCTTTCCTTAACGACATGTAATGTCACTTCGTTTAGTTTCTACGTTTTATATATCTGCTCTGCAATTTCGATTGAGGCTTCTCATGGCAAGTATGGAGAGATTTAAGACTCCTTTTTATACAGTGGTTGCTCTTTAACTGAATTTCAGTATTGAAATCTATAGGTTTCATGATTTTGTTTCTTGAAATCTGAGTGTTTCAAGGTTCTTTGTCACATTCATGTGTGGCGGTTTGGTTGTTCATATTGATATCCGGCTTTGATGTTAGGTTCTTCTCGCTTAGCATTGAACCGCAAGTATTGTAGCTGCTGTAGTAGTGTGTGCGTGTTCTTAGTCGATTGGGTGTTCTTGAAGCTTAAAGACATTGTTTTTTTTGTAGCTTTGCGGCTACTTTTAATGAAAGTTTATAAGAACTATTAGGCTTTTCTCTCCACACTTGGCGGCTAAAATGAGGCCTCCACACATGTGAGTTTCTTATTTTAATTTATTTTCCTTGGAAGATATCAAGAGAGTTCTTAGTTACAACTCTTATCTTGTGAGCACTTGCAGGCCTGTCATACGTGGGTCAGCAGCAAGAAAGACGGTATACGCTTGTTTCAGTGATCTCCATGGTGGTCTTGTTCGTACACTTGGTAGCAACACCTTCATCGAAGTCCAATGCATCAAAAAGGAGCAACAAGAAGAGACGCTAAATTAGTGAAACGATGGTGAGAAAGCTTTGCTTGGTGCTTTGTTGTGTAGCAGACTAGCAGTTAAGCACAGTTTCAGAACTTGTAGAATTAGAGAATGTACTTTAATTTTGGTGTTTTAGTCTGCAGTCATGAAGGGTCTCTCTTTTACTCATTCTGTCTCATGCTTCATATGGCTTAGTCTGCATTCTCTTTTGCATAGTCAGGAAGTTCTCTTCTTTTGTTATGGTTTTCTGATCAAAGTTTAGATAAAAGGTTCTATGAATGATGATTTGAGCTTGAAATTTGAGGCCTCTTCCAATTTCCAAAACTAATAGGTTCGTCAATATGATGGCTTTTAATCATTGACATGCACATATGTCAGCATCCATTTACGCTGTTAAAATCTAGTTCTATTTGTGTTTAAAAAAATCAGAAAACTTAAAGTTAGTAGCATGTAAGACTTGAAAACGGAAATCTAAATGAACTTACTGAACATAATATACGTTAAGTAAAATTCATAGGAAAGTAAAAACGTCAAAGCCCGTCTAGCTCAGTTTGTAGAGCTCAAGGCTCTTGACCTTGTGGTCGAGGGTTCGAACCTCATGGTGGGCGATATTATTTTTTTTTTGTTAATTAGTAACTATTTTTTAAAAGGAAATAAAAATATTTAAAAGATTTAGAAAATATTTCATAACCGTTTTTGGCTAGATTTTCGGATCTTATTTAAAAATTTTCTAGAACTTACATTCTACCAATATAGAAGGTAGACGATAAAGTAATATATGATATACCACGATTGTAGATAAAAAGAAATCTGGAAGAATGTAGTTCCTACGATGCTAGATAATATGTGTGTTTTTATGACTTACAATCTACCAAATATGTAGACTATATAGGTTTGGTAGATTACATATTCTGATTTAGTAGTTATGTTTGTTTATGCTATATTGTGCATCCTACTGTGTTTAGAGCATTGACAATTTGTTAGATTATATATTCTACATTGTCGTAGATGATAGATCTTACATACTAACACCTTTACCCCATTTTTGAATTTACTATTTAAACATCTTTTGAATACAAAACTATTTTTCTTAGATGCACATGTTTATCTACATCAAGTTTACTATTTTTCCATAATTTTTTAACTTGTAAAAAAATTAATATGAATTTTCAAAGACTAAAAGGGTAGTGAAGGTCCAAACATGCCAAAAGTTGATTTTGTTCTAAGGAGACAATAGTATAGTTATTTTGTCCCTTTTTGGCAATTTTCCCAAAAAAAAAAGACTTTACTTTTTGTTCCTTTCTTGTTTCTCAAGAAATTGAAGAAAATCATTTTCCCATAAGCTAATAATCCTATGATCTATTTGTTTTTAGTAATGAGTAGGAGTAGCAGCTTGTTGTCTATTTTCTTTTTTAACATTCATACTATTCCTAATTCTTTTCTATCAAAATCATTATTGTTTGGGCATGAAAGTAGGAAGGAAGAAACCTATAATTAGCTTAATACAAAAACCCTAAACTCAAGGTCAAAACACCAAATCCCAACACACAGTTTTATCATACAAAAATCCAATTAAAAATCTCTTAATCCAATTATAATCGAGATCTAAATATTAATTACAATTTTTTTGGGATTTTGTGTGTTAACTTTTAGATCCACCGGCGAAATTCACTTGGAAGAAAAAAAAAACATTAAACATTTGGTTCTTCTCACATTTTGTCGTCTTCTTCTTTGACAAGAAGCAGCTCATTGAATAAAATTCCAGATAATTACTGGCTGTCGGAGATCTAAATGCGGTCTGGGAGAAGACCACAAGGAGTAATAAGAAGAGCTAATAGGAGTCGGATTCGAGAGGTAGATCGAGATCGGAGGGGAGGAGGTGATGTTGTTTGGTTTGGGATTGGGATTGGGATTGGGATTGGGTGGAATTAGGGTAAAAGGATGCAACTTCAGATATCGCCGAGCATGAGAAGCATCACGATATCGAGCAGCAATGATTTGATGAAGATCAAAGTCGCGCCACGTCACATCTCTTACCGAACTCTCTTCCACACTATCTTAATCCTCGCCTTCTTGTTGCCTTTTGTCTTCATTGTTACCGCTCTTGTTACCCTTGAAGGTCTCAACAACTGCTCCTCCATTGGTAATAAAAGTCCCCTTCCTTGTAGTTTCTGTGTATAGACCTATCTGCTTTTGTTTATAGGCATTGGTTTTGTTGTTAAATCAAAAGCTTATCACTTGCATTATGTTGTTTGGATCCAATGGCTATGTCAACAAAGTTTTGCACTTTAAGGTCTTACAAATGAATCACTTAACGTCTCAATTGAGCCGATTGAGTTTTAGTTGTATTGCGTAGTATGATGTTTCAAGCTTAGTTTTGGAGAATTCCCTTGTTGTGTGTTGTGTGGGGCTAAAAATTTACAAACTTTGTCTTGGTATTAATAGATTTGAACCAAATTTTGACAAGACCAATCATAAAGCTGTTCTATTTGCGCTTATAGTTCATATGTTTAGCTTCGCGACCTGAGATTCCTTCTTGTGTACCGTTCTTATTATGCTCATTTGATGAGCTTATGAACGCTTATTGTCTTTTCATATCTTTTTTTTGTTGCTTCAGATTGTTTAGGGAGGCGGTTAGGACCACGTTTTCTTGGTAGGATAGATGATTCAGAGGTGAGTGCTTTCTTCTTTTCTGATTTTTTTTTCTTAAAACAAGTTACAAGATGGATTCCTCTGTATCGTTTACTTTAATTCGTATCTTTTGTTACAGCAGAGACTAGTTAGAGACTTTTACAAGATTTTTAATGAAGTAAGCACTCAAGATATTCCAGATGATTTAAACCTTCCAGCTTCTTTTCGCCAACTTGTTTCCGATTTGAAAAACAACCACTACGATGCCAAAACATTCTCCGTCGTTCTTCGAGCTATGGTACGTACATTCTCTACTCTGAAATTCATTGTTAAAAATTTAGATGAGTGCTAATGCTTATATGATTTGAGCAGATAGAGAAGTTTGAAAGGGATATGAGGGAATCCAAATTTGCGGAACTTATGAACAAACACTTTGCAGCAAGTTCGATTCCAAAAGGAATACACTGCCTCTCTTTAAGACTAACCGATGAATACACCTCCAATGCTCACGCTCGGAGACAGCTTCCTTCCCCAGAGCGCCTCCCTCTTCTCTCAGACAACGCTTACCACCATTTTGTTCTCGCTACAGACAATATCTTGGCTGCATCCGTTGTGGTCTCATCAGCTGTTCAATCATCTTCCCAACCAGAGAAAATCGTCTTCCATGTTATCACAGACAAGAAAACCTACGCGGGAATGCATTCTTGGTTTGCTCTTAACTCCGTTGCTCCTGCGATCGTTGAAGTCAAGAGCGTTCATCAGTTTGACTGGCTAACAAGAGAGAATGTTCCGGTTCTCGAAGCTGTGGAAACCCATCACGGTATCAGAAACTATTACCATGGGAATCATATCGCTGGTGCAAACCTTAGTGAAACAACTCCGAGAAGATTCGCTTCCAAGTTGCAATCAAGAAGTCCTAAATACATATCTTTGCTCAACCATCTTAGAATATACCTACCAGAGGTAACAAAGATGTCTGCCCTTTTTGAATCAATCATTCGGAGTTGAGAATATGAATGTAATGTTTGTTTGTTTTGGTCTTTTTGAGCAGCTTTTTCCAAACTTGGATAAGGTAGTGTTCTTAGATGATGATATAGTGATTCAGAGAGATCTGTCTCCTCTTTGGGATATTGACCTTCACGGGAAGGTAAATGGAGCTGTGGAGACTTGTAGAGGAGAAGATGAATGGGTTATGTCAAAGCGTCTTAGGAACTACTTCAACTTCTCTCACCCGCTCATCTCAGAGCATTTGGATCCGGAAGAATGTGCTTGGGCTTATGGAATGAATATCTTTGATCTACGGACTTGGAGGAAGACAAATATCAGAGAAACTTATCATTCTTGGCTAAAAGCGGTAAAGCATTATATTAACCTGTAAATGTTTTTGAGTTTTATGTTTTCCAGAAGTGACAAATCCTTGATTTTGCTTTGTGGTTTTGATCTGATGTGTGCAGAATCTGAAGTCGAATCTAACAATGTGGAAACTTGGGACATTGCCTCCAGCTCTGATTGCATTTAAAGGTCATGTTCAGGCAATAGACTCGTCTTGGCATATGCTTGGGTTAGGATATCAGAGTAATACCAACTTAGAAAATGTGAAGAAAGCTGCAGTGATACACTACAATGGCCAATCAAAACCGTGGCTGGAGATAGGTTTTGAGCATCTCAGGCCATTCTGGACAAAATATGTGAACTACTCAAATGATTTCATTAAGAGTTGTCATATCTTGGAATAACCAAACAGAAAGCTTTCAGTTAGTCTTGAAGCAGGCTGGAGATTTTCGTCGGATTTTAGCTGGACGATGGTACCAGTTACAGAGCTGCAGAAGAAAGAGAGATTCATTTTTCTATAATCATAGAAGGTACCACAAAGAAAAGGTTTATGGGGACATACCAGAAGAGGCTTTTTGGGCATATGATCAGACTATATACTAAAGAAGAGCAACAACACTATTACATTTGTTCCACATGTTCCTGATATTTGATATATTTGATAGTCTATTATTTAATTTCATTGGCTTTTACAATTTAGTGAACATTATTGATTTGTTAAGGTCCATATATGACACCGATCATGAGACTTTTCTTGATGCAGAGGTTATCACAATTATTGTTGAAGGGTAATAAAGTAAGAAAAAGCAAATGAATTAACAAATGTTTTTAAAGTTAAAAATGATGTATTTTTTTTAAATGAAAGAAAAGTATTGTTTTAGTTTAAACTGCCTTGTTTAGTCCAAAAGTTTTCTTCACAAAAAAGATTTCCCCATGTGGGCAAAACACTATTACAAAACAAGTAAGCATGTAAGAATTTCTTGGAACACAAAAAAAGAAAAAGGTAATAGTAAAAGTGTTTTTATGGATTGATGGGAAAATTCAAAGGCGCATAGAAGGGAAGAATATGAGAGAAAGATGGAAGCTTTGACCGCCATTGATTCTCTATAGTCTAACCACATCTCATTTCCTAACTCTCTCTCTCTCTCTCTCTCTGATGCGTGTTCTTGTCTTTTATTTTGATTCATTGGCTCATCAGATCAGTCACAGAGCCAAGTAAGAATTCACCTTTTATTCAGGGTTTCTTTATTCTTCCTTTCAAATCTGGATTCATTGATTTAACAGATCCTCTTGAGAATCTCATTCTAAATGTTTCTGATTTCTTGATCTTTTTAACATTCTTAAATTCATGTATTATTCTGTTAAAGATCCTCTGTTTTATTGCTCTGTTGCATGCGATCCATTTATGAATCAGATTCTGCCAAAAATAATTATCTATTTAACCATTTTTCCTTCTTCAGGTTTCTTCTTCATCTTTGCAAACAACTTATTGAATATAAAAAAACAAATCCTCTCTTTTTTTTCTTGACACATTTCAGATAGAGAAGAATAAAGAAGGTCCTGTTGGGATTTTCTTACATTGACAAACTGCTCAACTTTTTTGGCAAATAGATGGCAGAAGTTCATAATCAACTAGAGATCAAGTTTAGGTTAACTGATGGTTCTGATATTGGCCCTAAAGCATTTCCTGATGCCACAACTGTTGCCGCCTTGAAGGAAACTGTTATTTCTCAATGGCCTAGAGGTCAGTTTTAATTGCTTTGCTTGCTTACCTGAGAAATGAGATTTGTGAAAGGCTTTTGAATGTTTCTTGGAACTATGGTTATGGCTTTGGTTGATGATTAGAAATTCAAACAAAAGTTGGTATAAAGAGTATCATTTCAAAGTTTTGGGGGGGTAAAGCACAAGAATTAAGAAAATTCACCTCTTTTAAAATTACTTTTAAAAATATAAATTAAAAATAGTTTGGCCAGTTATAAAGATGTATAACCGAATTGGCTAGACAATTTTCAGTAAAGTTAGAGTTAAACATAGAAAAGACAAAACATATTATATTTTGAAACAACAAAACCTTTCTAAACTCATATGTTATGAAACAGAGGGAGTATGGTGTATTCAATAACTTTTTGTTACTGATCATTTAACCTACCTGTATTTTGGTTCTGTATGTGCTTTTGATTCGAGCTAGAAAAGGAAAATGGGCCGAAGACAGTGAAAGAGGTGAAGTTGATAAGCGCAGGTAAAGTTTTGGAAAACAACAAGACAGTTAAAGACTACCGAAGCCCTGTCTCTAATCTAGTAGGCGCTGTCACCACAATGCACGTTATCATCCAACCTCTGATTACTGAAAAAGGTAAATAAAGAAAAGACAGCCTCTACTTAAAGCTTCAAAATGTGTTCTCGGCTTGACATAGAGACGTTGTTTCTTTTATTATGTTTGGAAACAGAAAAGAAGCCTAAAGGTGATGATCCGAAGATGAACAAATGTGTTTGCTCAGTCATGTAAGACAAAACGCAAAATCTCAAGAGAAGTCAGATTACTGATCTGGTTCCCTCACGTGGTTTGGTATAGATTGTTTACTGATTGCGGATACAGAATCATTAAGTGTTGAACCTTTTTTTATAAAGTATAAATCAAATCTCTTTTACTAGCTTGTTGCAAGAATCACAGATCATAGATGTAGTAGTGATTCAGAACTTGTTAAAGACAAAAGTAGACTCTGCTTTACCTCTGTTTTCAGAACTTTTTGTCCCATCTAAGAATACCAGAATAGAGTTCATCTCTTTAATGCATGATCCCGTTAGAGATGAACTAGTATAAATTCTCAATAGCATATGAAGAAAGACGATGAAAAAGACAATTTATCATATCATTTATTTCATAAAAGGTTTAAAACTGGAAAGCAAAAACAAATGAATCAGATAACTCAATCTTGAAAACACTAAAAGGAACAAAGGAGGGGTGATTCATCTTTTTCTTGGTGGGAAATCAGTTGTTGAAAAGAAGTTATTGCCTTTATATGATGTATCTTCTAAACCTTTACTGGACCTATACTTTGGGCTTTGATTTGTCAGTTATATAGGTCCTTCGAATTACAGTTGCTTGAACCATACATTTTTGTCTTTAAATTAAATTTATACTTGTGGAAAACAAAATCTTACATTTTTTGTCTTGTCTTGGGTAGAGGTTTCTATGAAATAAACGTGTGAAAAGGAAATATTATAGCAATTGATTTGTATTATCAGTTGCTGATATTCCACAATCATAATGACATGAGTATACAAGCCAGGCAAAAAAAACCCTAGATCGTTTAGTGTATTCCTGAGCACCACATCTATAGATTTTTCCACATCTAAGAGATTTGATGAGTTTATTTTATGCTTACAAAAAAATATACGCGGATAAGAACACACATAAATAAATTATGTTAACAAACATTTTTAATTTTCAATAGTCAATGTTTGTCTTGTAGTAGGTGATATAATAAGTTGCAAGTTTTTTTTTGAGAAACAATAAGTTGCAAGTTGGTCGCACTGTCACATGACATCAAAGACAAAAGGATGTTTGGGAACACGTTTATCAAAAAAAAAAAAAAAAAAAAAAAAAAAAAAAAAAAAAAA